>CM053784.1:96770826-96840826 GCA_028749045.1 Cupressus sempervirens
AGAAACTTACCTCTTAAAATTGGGTTAGTTGCATTTTGAGGAAACTTGGAACTTATTAAACATATAAACACAACTAACTAACCTCTAATCACTCCAAAAAAAAAAAATTATGGAAGTTCCCTGCACGAGTTATTAATGGTGTAATGTGAATGGATGCTTATTTGTTAAGAGGGCCCTTGCAACCTATGTGGAAGCAGTTAGAGGACACATACCAAATGTAATTGCTAGAAAAAATTTCCAACTTTTTCTTGGAAGAAATTAATACCCAAAGGATCTAGAGGAGTTTGTAGGATGATAATATCATGTTTTATTAACTCGTGTAGTGATTCTTGCATGTTCTTGTATTCTTGTCTACTGATTAAGAGTTCAAACATGATTGAGACACGTGTTAGTTAGTTGAGGCCTTTTAGTTTCATAAAAGAATAAGTTTCCCTCAATGTTAGCAAGGTGTGACATGTATCCCTAGTATAATTTAAGATGTAACTAATCCCACTCTCTTGGACTATGTATAAAGTCCAATTTTTCCAATAGCTGGTGGATCAACCAATGTACATGTGATATATTTAAATACTGCCTTGATTTTTATTCACTAAGTTGTTACTACAACTGTCTACTATGTACCATTTTAGAGGAATAAAGTGAATGACTTGATGATGTGTTAAGGTTACTCATGAGTCTAAGGTTACATTTTCTCAAGCAATGACTACTTGAGGAAATTTAATTCTCTTGTAGTTAGATACATTTAATTAAGCAATAACATATATTCTCTCCCTTTCCATGGTTTAGATGTAGGGAATGAGACACCATGATAGATGGGAACCTCATCCATCTATGGCCACTTCTAGTGCCATCAATATAGGTATGTGAAATCTCATCTTAAGGTGGTGGTAGACCCACCAAAGATCTGAAGATAAATGTCCAAACTAATCATTGACTAGGCTACTGTCAGTGATTACTTTGGATATTTCTTCTAGTTAATTTTTTAAAACAAAAAATGTTGGTCAAAATTTCCATTTTGGGTCTAGAATCTTGGTCGATCAAGGGCCAACATTATTCAAACTTTCAACCAATCTTTGATCAAAATTTTGACCAAAGCATCGACTAGGATGTCGTCGTGGGTTTGGAATCCTAGTTGATGCTTTGGTCAAACTTTAAATGAAACATGGTCAAATTTTTGACCAATGGTCATATTAATGAGGGAGGCCATTTTTGACCAAATGCATCATCAAAATTCTGACACTGACAAGGATTAGCCAAAGTTTCAACAAAAAATAGCCACAAAGAATTTGGTCAAAAAGTGACCAACATGAATCAAAACTTTGACCAATTTTCATCAAAAAAAGAGTCAAAATGTACTAGTGACCAGTCCTCCTAAGAAAAGCTAGTTGTATGTCCAATGTACGCCTAATCCAAACAATAATTAGTCTCATCAAAAAGTTTATTCCTTTGACATGAACCAAAAATCTACCTATTGTATTAATGTTTATGATATCCATATACAGTCATCAATGACGAGGTTCTAAATATCAAAGAATAGGTAAAGGTCTCATACTCTTATTCCTTGAAACCCTATGACTAAGTCACCACCATTACCTTAGAGGCTTAGCATAATGCACCCCTACCTTAGAGAAAAGATTTTACTAAATTATTAAATCAATTGAAGAAAATGAGTGTCAAGATACCCCTACTATATGATATCAAGTAAGTACCTATTTATACTAAAGCTATTAGGGACATATGTGTTAAATAGATAGAAAAGAAGAAGAAATATTCTCAAACAATCCATATGACAAGTTTTGACCTCATGTTAGAAAATTTATCTATTCCCAAATATTTTGATCCTAGGAGTCCTATCATCACAATCTTCATCAATGGGGTGAAAGAAAAGAATCCACTAGTAGACATAAGGGCATAAATAAATGTCAAGACAAAGGAAATAAAATTTCAACTAAATATTGATCGATAGCCTAAGGGAGACACCTACCATCCTATAACTTTCTAAGAATTCAACTATTAAATATATTGGGATGGTTGAGGATGTTATTGTAACCTTGGACTCATGGGAGTATATAAATGAATTTGTTATTTTTTCACCAAAAGCCACTCTGGGGGGACATCCAATAATTTTGGATAGACCATGGCTAGCTACAACTGATGCTTATATAGGATGTCGACTAGGAATGATGATAATATCTTATGGTTTCTTAACTAAAAAGTTATACTTATATTAACCTACTCATCCTTAGTTAGAGGATGACCAAGTCCTATGGTCCTATGGAAAGATGTCGAGGATAATAAAGTAGAAGAAAAATTAGTCAGTTACCTCATGATGATTGATAAAGACCCTTTTATGGAAGCTCAAGAGGATGACATTTTAAATGTCATTATTTAAGATGAAAATGGAGTAGACTCACAAGTTTTATTTTAATAATAATTGTTCCCTACAAACTATACTACCTCCTCAATCCTCATCCAAATTTTCAACAACCTTTGCTCATCAACATACATTACTGTCACAGTCAATCAACTTTGAAATTAAATTAGTAATGATGGATAAATTTCCAAAGTAGAGATTACACAAGGGAAAGAGTTAAACATTGATATGAACTTTAATGATTCCTAACAATATAACCTACTTAGACTATTGAAGGAAAACAACCAAGCCTTTGCATGGGACTATACTAATATGAAGGGACTAGATCCTAAACTTTGTACACATAAAATATATGTTAGCCTAGATTTCAAACTTGTTAGGAAACCTCAACAAAAGGTAAACCTACTGCTTAGGGATATTGTGAAAAAAGAATTATAAAAGCTACTAAATGTTGGCTTCATTTATCCCATCTTTGATAGTCAATGAGTATCATACCTTGTAATGGTGCCTAAAAAGGGAGGAAAATGGAGATTATGTGTGGATTATAGGGATCTCAAAATTGCAAAAATAAAGATCATTTTCTATTTCCCTTCATAGGTTAAGTCCTAGATAATCTAGTTGGAAATAAGTTTTTGTATTTCTTAGATGGGTTCAGTGGGTATAATCAAATAAGGAGAGCGCCTAAGGATCAAGATAAAACAGTCTTCACTTATCCATAGAAAACATATGCATATTTAGTGTTAACATTTGGGTCATGTAGTGCACCAACCACTTTTCAAAGGGTTGTTATCAACATCTTTTCAAATATCTTAGCAGGTTGTAAAGGAGATATACATGAATGATTTCACTACCTATGGTTCCACCTTTGAGGAAGCCCAAAATAACTAAGAGAAAGTTCTTAAAAGATGCCAAGAACATAACCTATCTTTAAATAGTGAGAAATTTTAAATGATGATGGAAGGAGATTGTGTTGGGTCATTTTCTATCCTTAGTAGGGATCTAGGTAAATCCTTCCAAGATAGAAGTAATAACCACCCTACATACTCCTAAAAAACAAAAGCATGTTAGGATCTTTCTAGGACATGCAAAATATTACCTAATGTTTATTAAGGACTTCAACCAAATTGTATCACTATTGTACTAACTACTAGAGCAAAAAGCATAATTCACACATAATTTAGAATGTGCTAAGTCCTTTCAATAGTTGAAGAAAGTTTTGACAAAGACACTTGTACTAAGGGTCCAAATTACTATTGAACATTTCATATTCATATAGATGCCTCTAATTTTGTTGTTGGAGTAGTTCCTTGACAAGAATAGTGAGTAGTAGAGAACGTTATCTATTACATAATAAAGAACTTGCAAGGAGCTAAACTTAATGATACAATGAGAAAAAATGAGTTGCTAGTAGTCATCTATACCTTGAATAAATTTAGGAACTACATTATCAGTTATGATAGTTTTGTACATATAGATCATGCAACCAATAAGTATCTAATGAATAAGACTTGTATCACAAGAAGATTAGCTAGATGGTTGCTTCTTATGTAGAAATTTGAAATAAAAGTTATAGAAAAACCCAGTAGAGAAAATGTGGTGGCAGAGTTTTTGTCAAGATTACATGTTCTAGATGATCCTACAACTATTCATGACAATTTTTATGATGAGCACCTTTTCTCTATCTTAGCTCATAATCCATGATATGATTATATTGCTAATTATCTTGCTAGAGGAAGGAATCTATTGCACTTCTCCCAAAAGGAAAGGATACTATTAGCTAAGAATTTTTTAAATATTTCATGGATTGTAGGATGTGTGTTAAACACAGGACCTAATTAGGTCATGCATATATGTGTTAGAGAGGATGAAAGATATGACATACTCCACACCTATCATCATTATCCCTATAAAAATAATTTTGCATCTCTACACTTTATTTCCTCTATTTTTCATGTGCAAGAACAAGTTACACTAATATTAAGATTGAAATTGGAAGGTACATAAGCCCATTTGTAGTATGAGATTGAAATCATTGAAAAGGGAAAGGAATAATTTGGCCTAGTTGACCTAGTCTGGAGACTAAGTTAACCTAGTCAACATGGTCCTTTAAGATCACCTCCAAATTGATTTTTTACGTTCGTTGTAACCTCCTGGCTCTAATTTTTTGTTACAAAACTGGTCTATCTAGTTTTTGTTAGTTTATGTTTTTTAAAATCTATATTTTATCCCTAGTTCTTCCATTTCTCAATCACACTTTCATAATAATAAGAATCAATTCAATGAAGGATCATTGCACCCACTTAGTTGGTAAGCCTTCTTAAGCCTAGTGAATCATATTCCTTCATATACAATATAGGAAAACAAAGCCTAGGATCAATAATTTATCCTTTTGAACTAGTGATCCCTATTTCTTCTGTTATTAAATACATGAATAATAGCATACAATTCCTAATCACAAATAAAATAAACTTAGTACTACTTCTATGACATGACAATTAACATCACAATATATATAAATACCTTGTTAAAACATGAAATTGTTAAAATAAATTTCTCTATGTAGCATTTTACTGTAAAAAATCAAAGTTCATGTTCAAGTATATTGTTAATTTAAACTCTGTTAGTTAAAGGTGTACATATTCTTCTTAACTGATTAAAAAACTAGCCAATACATAACTTACCTAAGTAATACTATTGAATGTGGGCCATTGTATGATGTTCCTTAATTTCTTTATATCATAGCTTAGATTACTAATCCTATATATACCAACTCTTTGATGAAGGGGATATTAAAAAAAAATGTCAACAATTTATCTTTTTTGACCCCCCATTAATTCTACGAGCATGCATAAAATGTCCCTCTAGAAGTTTTCTAACAATTGGAATATCATCTAAATATATAATAATAAAATTACTAAAAAATTCCTTGAATACTTCATTCACAAGCCTCATGAAAATGTTAGATGGAATTTTTAGTCTAAAGGACATTTTCAATCACTCATATAATCCTTCTTTTTCACAAATACTATCTTCTTCTTATCCTTCTCATATCATGATTTGGGGATACCTGCTCTTTAAATCTATCTTGTGAAGTAATTTTCTACACTTATAAGGTAATCTATGATATCATTCATCCTTAGAAAATAAAATATGTACTTGATTGTGATCATTATGATGAGCCTAATTAGTACATATCTTTTATATTATATCTTTCTTGGGTGTACATACTATAGATACTACAAATATATTTGAAATATCTTTGATTATTACTTTTGTCAACAAATCTTAAACTTATCTATTCAAATATTTATTTTATATATGACTCATTAAATGGGCTACCTTCTTAGTTGAACTATCTCCTAGTATAAGATCTATCTAAAGAATTATGATTCTCATTGTGATAATGTTGGAATTAATAGATGGGAAGATTTACTTATGAGAGGGTGAATGAATCAAAAGTAACTAACTTAAACCTTTTCAAATCCTTTCAACTAATATTATCCACATGCATCTAATTCATCTAATAAACATGAAAATAAAAGACATGCATGAAAATAGATAACACACAAATTTGTTAACCCAGAAACCCTCCAAAATGAGAAGGTAAAATTGGGGTGAGGATGACACCCACAAAATATCACTGTAGCAATGTGCAACTATTAAAGGTTACAATGTTTGACCACTTCTAATGGTCTTCCTTGTGAAAGTCCTATCCTGTTAAAGACTTCACACCTTGTTAAAAGTGACTTCATTAAAGGATTTCACTACCTACTAAAAGTACGCTTAGTTAATGGACTTTAGTACATTCACTTGCAATGACACCCTATTAAAGGATTTACAAATGGCTGCTAAGCCAACGTAAGTCCATAGGATTTCCATATCTAATAAAATTGCTAGAAAGTATTAGAAAGCCTTAACCTGATGACTTGCAATCTTCAATTGTTGATTTCATATCCTTGTTCTGCTCTGACTAATTTGATCTTTGCTTTATTTGATATGTCACTCTTCAAATTTTTGCTACTCTGTTCTTAATCAATGGAATTCTGAAATGCTGCTCTATTCTTCACTAAGTCTTTTCAAACTCCCCTCTAAATTTTTCTATAGTTACCCATACACTTCACTCATCCATGCATATAATGGGGTTTCATCCTCCTTTTAAAGATTTCAAAGACTTAGGGTTAGGTATGAATCTATGATCCATATGCATTCTTCATTTCTTGCTCAATTCATGCACTTTTCCTATTGGTTGCATGCCTTATCCATTTTTCTTATTGGTTGCATGTTGATTTCATAGGTAATGTAAATATTTGTTCTTATCTTCAAGATCCTTCAAGATTCATCCTATGTTGGCTCCAAAAATGGTTTACATTTGAGTTTGTGAGGATACAAACTCATATGTTGTTTCTATGTTACTCATCACTTACTAGTTGCTGATGCTCAACACATATAGGAAAAATGGCTCACTCGGCTCCTATACTAATTCTATTTCACTTGTTATATATAGTGACTTGGTATCTATACTTTTCTTGGCACTTAAAGATTGCTCAGCACCTAAAGTTCACTTGGCACCTGTTGAATTCTCTGGCTTAGCATACACTGTAGCTCAACTTCTGTATTATACTCGGCATCATCTTGAGAATTTGGTTAAGTGTGTTGACACTCAAATTTTAACACTAATCTTAGAACAACAATCTTCCCCTTTGACATGAGTGGAAAAAACACTTAACTGATCATTATGCATCTGATCTCTATGAGTATAACAAGTAATCTATTTAGCATATGTACAAGACTTCAAATACTTGTTCAAAATTTTGTATACCTCAAAATTTGGTAACTCCTTTTGAGTTTATGTGCCATTTCCATTCATGTAACCAAAATTCTTGTGTTGAATGTATCTAATACTCTTTGCCTTGTCTGCCTTTATTTTTGTATCTTTGTATCCTATTTTTGCTTCCTATACTCTGTATTTGTTTCCCTTTCACATCTTCTTGGCTTTTAATACTTCATCAAAATGTGAATGTGAATATCTCCCCCTTTGGATATTCATTATTTCCATCAAAGAATGTATCCCATTCTTATTTATAGCTCCCCCAAAACATTATATCTCCCCCTTTATTATTTCTCCCCCTTTTTGACACTTATGTCAAAGGGTCCTCAGGACTAATATAATATTTTTCCAAAAATGTTTTATTTACCTTCATAATCATCTTGAGAGAAGCATCCCAATTATCTAAAGAAATTTCCAATTACTTATGCTGGATGGCTGTCTTGGCTCCAAGATGAACAAGACCTTCTAAAGTGGAAAGATTAGGATCTTTCTTTAGAACATTCTCTGCATAGGCTTATTCGTTATGGAGTAATTCTAGATGTGGGGTAATGGAAGATTGAACTTGCATGAATTTGGCCTTAATATTGGCCTCTTCTATTATCCATACAACTAACTCTTTCTATGTGTGAAGCGTAGTTGCAAATGCTTCTCACTTTGAGTTGGATCTTTGGGTAGCTGTGTGCTAAAAATCTTGAGATTTCATTTCAAGCTTAGTATCCTTTGGCTAGTCTCTTGTGTGAAGTAAGATGAATCACACAAGTTGGTGTACAATGAGAATACATTCTCAAGTGCTTTCTTCACTTTTTCAATCTTCTTAGCCAATTCAACTTTTGAAAGTGCTATTTCACTTGATATTTTCTCATTCACTTTCATCTAAAACTTCTTTTCTGACCATTCTAATAGTTTAACATTAGTGTCAAGGTCTTCATTCTATACCTAGTCCACTATATTGGCCAATTGTTCCATGATGGGCTAGGTTTCATCAGGTACTTGCAAGTTGAAAGCATCAAGAAATATGTCTTTGATTTCCACTAGTGCCTACTTCTGCTTATACTCATTTATGAGTATCTCTTGTCTCTTCCTTCTCTCAAGTGCCTCTTGTACTTCATTTATCTATGCTAAATTCATAATCCTTGAGTCATAACTAGGTATGACTATTTCTTCATCAAGTGTAGGGTCTCCATAGTGAAGTACCCTTTCAATCTTGGTGGAGCTTGAGATTGGTGCTAAAATCTACAATGGTACTGCATCAGTACTTAGCTTCTTAGTGAGAGTTCCTGAGGTAGGAAAATTCACAAATGTTTGTATTACCTCCTGCTCCTTAGGGGTTTTCTCCTGTTCTTTCTCCTCTTTGCTCCTATCTTGATCAATAACAATAATTTGAGGAGGTGCTCCTTGACTTTGTGCAGTAGGAACATCTTGCCCTATTTGTTCCTTTGCTAACTCCTCTATAGTTGTTGTCATCCTGACTATAGGACAACCTTAGCAATTTTTTCATATTCTTCTTGCTCTTTAGGTTGATCTACTATAGTTGTGGGAGGTTGTGTAGATGGTGCTTTAATGTTTTCCTTCTCCTTTGTTATCTCTGCTACATCTTTTTGTAATTCATCCACACTCACCAAAACTGGATTTGTACAAAGTTTTGATTGCACTGTAGTTTGGTGAAGGATCTTTTTGAGGTCCTCTACAATTAGAGAGTTAATGTTCTGACCTAAAGTATCAGGAACATCCTGTACAATTACTATTTCTATAGGTACTATATGTGGAGGACTTGGTGGTGGCAGTTGGGTGTCTTGGACACTTTGTTCAGTCTATTGCTCTTCAACTATTGCCTCTTCACCATGTGTCTTCTCCACTATCTCTTCTTCTGTCTCTTTTTCCTCTTCATCTTTTTCTTTCTCATTCTCTTGTTCTTCTCCATCATTTCTACCCTCAAATGGGTCTTCCTATCCTTCCTTCATAGTTGTCAAACCATATATTAAATTCTACATTTGTGTGGACTTTTGGACATCTTCAATTTGGTTTTGCAAAATCTTAAAGGCTCTATATTTGGGTGCAAATTTTCTCCCATGTTTCTTGCTAGCCTTTGTTATTTGACATTTTGTAAGGTCTGGCATTACATGAGCCAATGTAGACTCCCTTATTTATTTCTCCATCTTAAGATAGTAATTCCATTTATTCTCAACTAATGAGCTTAGCTCCTTAGGCATTGTGTCGTCAAGTTCAAGTGGGGTGGTCTTGAACTTAGCCATCATAGTGTAGATGGACTCTTCCACTATGCTCTATTGTTCCTTTGAAAACTTATTAAAGTCAATGGTCTTTAGACTAGTTAAATCAACATTGTCCCTAATATTATTACAAATTCTTTCCAATTTTGATGTGGTAGAATGGCTTACTAATCTGAACTGGTCTTCATCAGATTCTATTCTTTCTTGATCTACTTGTTTTGTTGCCTTCTATTTCTCCTACTCCTTTGCCCCTTGAGTTGTAGCCCTAGTGTCAACCCTTGTGGTTGGCTTGGCTAGGCTTGGCTTTGTAGCTTTCTTCTTTGCCTTTGGTTGTGCAACTAGATATTTCTTTTCCTTTCTCTTCTTTGACTGAGCTTTGGGTGCTTCCTATTTGGCATCATCCTCTTCATCTGCATCCTCTCCCATACCTTTGGTGAAGGCAAGTGGACCTAATCTTATTCTTCTTGATCACCCTCAGCATCTTCACCTTCTTCCTCTGTTGCTTCTGCAGTGCCTTCCCCAAATTTAGCTTTTAATTTCTTCACAAGCTTGTCCTTCTTTTTCAAAGTGGAGGTAGTCTTCAAATTCATATCCACCTTTGATCTCCAAAATGTGGTGCTTCTTTGTCTATTTCCTCTGCCAATAATGCAGTTATTGCTGTTGACGCTTCATCTATATTTATTTCATACCCAAGAGGTCTTAACCATATCACTCTTGGTATGGTAGCTTGAATGTATGTATAGTCTATATCCACAAGAAAACATACATCATTTACATGTTTCTCCATGAATGAGACTGGAATCCTTAACCTTTTCTTCATTTTCTTCTTAAAGTCCTCAAAATAGCTAGTCATTAGGGTCTCAAAATTAGCTCCCATTTTCTCTATCTATTCATTGACTTGAGCTATGATTGACCTATTAGCTTTCCATGCTACTTTACCAAATGAAGGAAACTCATTCTAAAAATAAAAGAAAATACATATAAAAATGAAACCAAATTTACATTGGGCTCCCTTGGTTCTTCTAATAGCTACTAGATTCTCATTTATCTGTTGCAGTTGCAGTTCTGCAAGATCATAGGTTTGATCCTTTTTCACCAATTTATATCCTACATCCACTGCAATGCAAGGAATATTATTGAGTCTGTTGGATTGGTATTAATTGTCATCCCTCTCTTATTCCACTTAACACCAATATTTTTCTCAATTGCTTCCTTTGCATCACTCCTAAGTGTCTTGGCCGATCTAGGGTTGGGTAACCTATCACTCTATGCATAATTATTTTGGTGATTTTTGTTGGGCCATCCTCCAACCATAAGCTTCCATCATGTATTTGATTGAGTACTAGTCTAATCCATTGAATTTTGAATACAATGGGGAATTCTAGGGCACATGTTAAACCCTTATTTTCAATAATTTTGTATTCTTCCTTCAACACTCCATTTTTACATAATTTCACATATGCCTCCCTCATTTCCATATCACCTATAGCTCCTATCTTGCAATTATAGCATCTTCTCACATCTTAAACCATTACAACCTTAGGGGGTATGATGGATAGGGCTCCAGTTGGGTCATTCTTATATGCAACCTCTGGTATTGGATGAAAATTAGGTTGTTTGACCTTATTTGATACTAGCTAGACTTCAAAAGGTTCCTTCACCTAAGTTTTCCTAGAGCTAGAAGCTAGCTTCACAATTCTAGGGTTTTAAGACAAAGAAAATAGTTAACTGCATAACTTGGCATAGACATAAATACCTCAAGATCGATGAGATCAAGCTGAAAGGTTGTTGAAATCTATTCAAACACTGGATCCTCTACTATGAAGTTGCTTTGCACTCTTTCACATCTTTGCTCTTCCTTCGTGGTGAGGAAAAATGATAAAAAATGTGATGATATACCCTATTTTTATTACATTTAATGCTTAGTGTGGTTACATCTATCCACTTAGCTTCTAAAGGATTCTACATTAGTCGGCATCCACAGGAGTATCCTTTACTCAGCTTCAACTAAAAATTTCTCTTTACTCGGCTTCCTCTACTAACTCAGCATGTACTAGATTTTTACTCAACATTTGAGGATAACTCAGTAACATTTGTGTAATCCTAAAATTTTAGTACTTACTTGTTTAGGAACTGATGTATGATAAAACTTTGTAAATCAATTCTTTATGCCTTCTCTTTGTTTAGTTTGATGAGGTGTGATCACTTGACCTATTAGGTGAAGTGATCCTTTCATTTGATGTGCTACACTCATCTTTATTCTTCCATGTCTTATTCATTTCTCCTTTGATGTGTTCAACATCTACCTTCTCTTTACCTTTGTCATTCTTAGAGTTGGGTGCCTTTGACCTTGTAGGGAAATTTTTGCTAATATGACTAGTCTTCAAGCAATTGAAACATGTGGTTTGGCTCAACCATCTATTGCAGTTTCCTCTAAAATATGTCTTTATGCAATTTTTAGGAATGTGTCCATATTCCTAATAGTAATGATAGCTATATTTGGTGTTGTAATCCCAATTATAGTGATGTCCATTATTTTCTCCTACTGGCTGGTTTGGTGTCCACATAGGCTTTGATCTATACTCAAAAGCTCTATGTCCATACTTCTTGTAATTGTAGTAGTGACCTTTAAATCTTGGTGTTTTAATTGTCCTAGTCATGCACTTATGTGCTTGATGTCCTTTTCTTTTTGCACTTATGACAATAACTTGCATTCTTAGGTTTGTCATAATGATGGGCATTCTTACTCCCACATACATTAGAAGTATGTCCCTTTTACCATAGAAATGACAAGTAGGTTTAGTGTTCTTACCTTTGTTACTCCTTTCTTTTGCAGTCTTGGATGACTCTTCTTGTTTAGTGTTGGTGAATCTTAATCCTAAAGTATCATTGCTAGCCCTTGGTGATTTCAGGAGCTGCTCAAAGTACTTGATTGCTTCATTAGGTTTGTTGAAGCTCTTTGTAATCTTCTTTTCTCTTTTCAGATCATTTTGTAGTTGATCATTTTGCATCTTTAGTGTGGAGATCTCAATGTCTTTGATATTTACTTCATGATGTGCATTCATCATCTAGATCAGGGTGTCTAGTTGCATGTTTGAAATTCTTGTAAGCTCAATTGACTTTTCTTCTAGTTTGTTAGCAAGGTTTCTCTTATCTTTTTCTAGCATAGTCTTGTCTTCAATGGCTCTTTTCTTTTGTTCAGTTACTTCATAAAGCATTATGGCATGTGATTCTTGTTCAAGCTTGAGTGTTCTAATTCCTTCTACTTGAGCTCTATTCTTCTCCAACAAGTCTACTATTGTTGCATCAAACTCTTTGGAGTCTCCATTTGAAAATAGATTTGAGCTGTCAATCTCCTTGTACTATGTGTCATTCTCAGCTATGGAAATCTCTATTCTTCTCTTTAAGAATTTTCTTAGTTCCTCTTTGGCTTCCTCTAGTGCAAGTAAAGCAAGTTGTATATCAATTCCCTAATTCTCTATGATCTTCCCAAGTTTGTAGACTTCCATTTTCCAGATCTTTTCTCTTCTTGGGAGAATTAAGCTCTGATACTAATTGTTGGAATTAACAGGTGGGAAGATTTACTTCTGAGAGGGGGGGGGGGTTGTAAATCATAAGTAACTAAATTTAACCTTTTCAAATCCTTTCAACTAATATTATCCACATGCATCTAATTCATCTAATAAACATGAAAATAAAAGACATGCATGAAAATAGATAACACACAAATTTGATAACCCAAAAACCCTCCAAAATGAGAAGGTAAAATTGGGGTGGGGATGACACCCACAAAATATCACTGTAGCAATGTGTAACTATTAAAGCTTACAATGTTTGGCCACTTCCAATTTTTTTCCCTATGAAAGGCCTGTCTTGTTAAAGACATCACACCCTATTAAAAGTGACCTGGTTAAAGGATTTTAGTACATTCACTTGGAATGACACCTTGTTAAAGGATATATAGATGGCTACTAAGCCAACCTAAGTCCGTAGGATTTCTATATCTAATACAATTGCTAGAAAGTATTAGAAAACCTTGACCTGATGACATACAATCTTCAATTGCTAATTTTAGATCCTTGTTTTGCTCTGACTAATCTGATCCTTGCTTGATCTAATATGTCACTCTTCAAAGTTTTACTACTCTATTCTTAATCAATGGAATTCTACAATGCTACTCTATTCTTCACTAAGTCTTTTCAAACTCCCCTATGAATTTAGCTATAGTTCAACCATAAACTTCACTCATCCATGCATACAATGGGGTTTCATCCTCATTTTAAAGATTTCAAAGACTTAGGGTTAGGTATGAATCTACGATCCATATGCATTCTTCATTTCCCACTTAATTCATGCACTTTTCCTATTGGTTGCATGCCTTCTCCATTTCTCTTATTGGCTACATGTTGATTTCATAGGTAATGTAAAGATTCATTCTTATCTTCAAGATCCTTCGAGATTAATCCTATGTCGGCTCCAAAAATGGTTTACATCTGAGTTTGTGAGGATACAAACTCATATGTTGATTATGTGTTACTCGACACTTAGTAGTTGCTGATGCTCAGTACATATAGGAAAACTAGCTCACTTGGCTCCTATAGTAATTCTATTTCACTCAACATCTATAGTGTCTCGACATCTATACTTTTCTTGGCACTTGAACTTCGCTCCACACCTAAAGATTGCTCAACACTTGAAGTTCTCTCGGTGCATATTGAATTCTCTAGCTTGGCATATACTATAGTTTAGCTTCTATATTATACTCGGCATCATCTTGAGAATTTTGTTAAGTGTGTTGACACTTAAATGTCAAAACTAATCTTAGACCAACAGATAAAACTTATTGAATATTCTTATATGGAGAAAAGAATGGAATTGATAATAACATGAGAGAATCAATATGCCAAGAATAAACTATATTCTTACCAAGAATGTAATAGAATAAATTGAAATAACTAAAATTATATTACAAAGTAGACCCCTTGGTTAAATAGGTCAAGGTGAGACATATGAAGGCTTAAGATTATGGTGAGTATCATAGCCCTATGACATGATATTTAAAGTAATAATTTATCACCCATATAATGTGGAAAAGTAATAGTGTGATACATTCACTTAAAGTGGATCACACTCCAATTGTGGTAAGTGAAAGTGTCACGTGTATTCTAAAGGTGGATCACCCTCAAACGTGGAAATGTAACTATGCAACACATCCACTAACGTTAGGTTGACCTTCAAAGGTGGAAAAGTAATAAATTGATAGGTCCACCAAAAGTAGAAGTCCCAATTAAGGCAAAAATGTCATATGGTGATAACACCATAAAATGTGAGAATTTCCCTATGTGGACCCAAGAAAATCATGTAGCATGCATGTTTATGACCTAGGATAATATTGTACAAGGTGTTCAAAGGGGAAATGAAATTAATGACAATAATGTAAAATAAGTTTAACACTTTCTCCCTAAGTCATTTATCACAAAGATGGGCTTACAATGATAACTCTTAATAAGACCTAGGTTTTATTAGCAATTCCCAAGTGTGATAAAGGGATGTCAATATGAAACCTAAATATTTATCAAATAATTACACTAGCAAGGTCTCTTTCAAGAAATGTTATGTTATCAAGTAGGAGAAAAAATGATCTAAATGATGTATACAAGATAACTATAGATCTTAAATGTACACAAACAACCCAATATAGAATCTAAAAATAAGTAAATGGTGAAGGATGGAATAAATTATGAAGGAATCACCTTGTAATTTTCTTTGAAGAGTGACACTTTTCTTCTCTAGAAATAAGACATGTCAACTTGATTCTAAATATATGACTAAAAATTCCCAAATGAAATGAAAAACCTACAAAAATGAAAAAACTAATTTTCTAGCCAAGAAATAGAGAATAGGTCAACTTGGTGGTAATCATTCCAAAAAAATTATTGTGATATCACCGTGTTCTTAGAGAAAAGTATAAAGGTCAACCTAACTTCACCACAAAGGTCCCAAGGAGTAGTTTTCAGATCTTGAATGCATGAATACTTGATCTTCAATAGAGAGATTGCTTGAATACCTTGAATGCTTAAAGAATGTTTGAAAATGTGAGAGCTAGAGAAAGTGATTGAATATTAACTTAATGGATATGATATGATATGAAATGGATAGAAAATGGAGCAAATGGATGGGTTTATAAAGGACTTGACATTAACTTTATCCCATAGGCTTACCCACCTAGAAGTTAACACCCTAAAATAATCCAAACATGAGACCTAGGAAACAAATCCAAAACAAGGCCCAAGTAGAGTCACACTGTGTCTCTAATTGGCCTAGTAGGAGTATACTGCATCCTTGCCAACTAGGGCCCAAAAACCTCATGATTCCTCCAAGGTCCTGGATCCCAAAAATGAGGTGCAAAGATCAAGATAGGAATTACAATGTAGAAAATAGATTTCAAGTGATTAGATGAAGGAAAAGGGAGGACTTAGATGGTTCGATCCTTCCTCGATCTTTATACCATGAAAATAGGAGCTTTAAAGTGGATCTATTAGGTCTCACCTTGATTCAACCTGGGAGAAAGGAGAAGAGGAGGAATTAATGCCAATGAATGATGAAATCACATTAAATGGGTGCTAAACCATAATTAAATTGAGGTGCTTCCAATTTAAGATGATACACTTTCCTTTCTGTATTTCTAATTTATATAGTTATAAAATTGTCTTAGATAGGTGTTTTAGGGTATCTAGACATGAGTTTAACTTGTTCCTAGGGGAGGTTGACCTATTCTTGGATGTATCTATGATACACTAGGGGTATGTTGGCCTAGTCTCAAGGGAAGTCAACCTATTCCCAATGAAGTTGACTTGTTCCTAGGGTAGACCAAAGTGTATAATAGATGCTTGTAGATTGATATTGTGATGTGATATACTGATGAGACCCCCTTTGATGCTATTTTAGGAGCCATGTATGCCAAAAATTATGGTATACATTTGAAAGCACATAGGAGAGATGGGTGTAATAGTGACACATATACTCAGAGATACCATTTCCTATTGGGTAGCTCATCTTCCACATGTAAGATTCCATCAAGGAATGATTCTAGCACTGATGGAGAGATGGGGTGAGATGACATGTATATTCCATCTTCTAGTGGTAGAGATATTTGTCACCTTAGAGGACTTCTACTAGATCCTACATCTTCCAGTCTTAGGACCAATGGTTAGACCACATGTCAACTTTTCTCTAGAGGAGATCAATAGAAACTTTAAGTTTTGAATGGGTATATCATGTGTTGCATGAGATAGGCTTGATCTAGTTAGCCTAACGGGAATCCTACAAGGGATAGCTCCTTTGGTTTATAGGAACATGCTTTATGTAATAGCCATGATAGTGGTACCCAATACAAAGGGTACCATATTCCTAAAACCTATAACACATATTGTTAGACACACACACACACACACACACACACACACACACACACACACACACACATATATATATATATATATATATATATATATATAGAGAGAGAGAGAGAGAGAGAGAGAGAGAGAGAGAGATTCAATGATCTACACATGGGGATCTAACATGCTAGTACAACTTTACTACAAGCTCAAGAGGTTCTTGAGATATTAGAGACAATTCCTAACCATGTGCACACTCCTAAAGGTGTGATCATTTGAGCATTTCACATGCACAAGGCCTCTAGGATATCAAACATACATACCGACCAAGTCACCTAGAGTTTTTGCATTCATACTAGGTTATGCTTGGTATTTTGGTGATATATTATATTGGAGAGTCATATTTTATTGGCTAACAACTAAAAATGTTATATGGAGACCTTACCATTAGATTATAACATGGAATCACTCAAAAATACAACTTAGATGGATGCAAAGTCAAAGGTTCTTAGAGGGAAGACACAACTACATAGTGGTGTCCTACTATTATGACAGAGTAATAGGTAAATTGGTCTTCAAAAAGACCCCCTACCACTCTTACCCCAATATGAGCATGGGAAGAGATACAAGGAGATCCTAAGGACCAGACCCTAACTAACTATGGATGATATCAAGTTGGTAGATATAGATAGTCTCGATGACATAGAGGTGCCCCCTACATTAGAGGATGAAGGAATATCACAGGACTATCTTTAGTACTTTAGTGTATAGGGTGTGAGACTTGTGACCCCATATGACTATCCTACTAGAAATCTAGATCCATACTTTAGATTACATCAAGAAGAGGAGGAGATAGATGAGGATGATGATGAAGAGCCTCTACTAGATGCATATGGAATGGATGTAGAGGAAGGGGATGATACAATAGTAGAGGGTGGGAGAAAATATGAGTGACCACCATCCCCCATTACATCTATTCTACTATGGTCCTATACAACATTATCTTAAACTAAGATGACCCAACCCTAGTCCATACAAGTGAAGCACAAAGAGTCTAGTTATCCACCACCCATAGCCCATCTTTGAGACATAGCTCCTGGGTTCTAGGCAAGAGATCTAGGTATGAAATTGATATGAGATGTTAATTGATTACTATATATTTGTGAATGATATATAATGTGAAATTATAATAAAATAAATGTTTTTATATGCAACGAGAATAGAGGAGTGGAGATCCTTTGTGAGAGATGTCCTAACAGACATGGCAGTAGAGGTGAGGAGATAAGAGTTTGGCAAACACTTAGACATCTTCATCCCTATAGTGTTATAGTTATAATTAATGAGAGTGTAGATAGAGCAACATGATCATGAGCTTCAAGAGCATCAACATGGATCTCACATTTGGTTAGAGAGTACTTCCAGGTGTCATAGATATTTATCCACTAAATAGAGAGCATTATTGTCATCTCACCCTAGACTAGAGAGATCTGGATCCCACTGTCCCATGGATGAGGCTTGATACTCTATTTTTCTATATGAAACATTTTGTACATAGTGCCTACTTTATATACCAAAGTATTTTTACAATGATGCTCTATATATTATGGAAATTAAATGTTTTACTAATTATTTGTATGATTAATGTATTTTCATAATTAATTACATAAAAAGAAAGAAAAATGAAAATACAATGATAAAAATGTACTTAACATGAACATCACATTTGAGACTAGATAAATATACTACTCAAAAGGAATAATGAAAGAACACATGATAAAAATGAATGATTAAAAATAATAGTGACACAAATGCATAATATTAATAGGCTCCTTAAAAGGCACACCATTCATAATTGTAATTTATATGCAATGGATCCATATACTTGTGTGACAATGTAAGGACCTAACCACTTCGGCCTAAACTTCCCCTTTTCAATAGTAAATAATTTATGTTCCTTTGATTCTCATAAAGAACTAAATCACCCATCAAAAATGATCATTCAATCACAAAACCATTATACCTTTTATTGATAGTTTTGTGATAAGCCATGATATGTTCTAAAGCGTTGATTTGTTCTTCATCTAACATTTCAAGCTCTTGCAAATATTATTCTTGAAAAGTGTCATTTCCAATTATACCTTTGAAATAAAATATCAAGAAGGAATTTTTAATTCTAAAGGCATAACCACATGTGTCCCATGGCCATATTATAAGGAGATGTTCTTGTGGAAATTTGAAAACTAGTTAACTATGCCCATAAAGCATAAACTAACTAAGTGTGCCAATATTTAGCATGTTTATCAAGTTTCTTTAGAAGGATCTATTAAATAATTTTTTTATAAGCTTAAGCTTGACCATTAGATTGAGGAAAGTAAAGGATAGAGAAATGATGATGAACATGATATTTCTCCAAGAAAGCTTTTACTTCTTTATTTTCAAATTGAGCTACATTATTTGAAATAATTACCATAGTAATATCAAATTGAGTGATTATATTTTGAGGAGTGAAATCAAAAATAACATGTCTCACAGTTCAACAAAGCATAACAAATTAAACCTACTTAGTAAAGCAATATGTAGTCTGAGGATACATGTATGTCCTTGAGAGGAGGGAGGAGAAATATTACCAATAAGATGAAAACCCCATACACTAAAAGGTCATGATGAAACTTGAGATCATAAGACATATACATGAGTATGGATGAGATTATTATGATGCTAACACTATAGACAGTTTTTGACAAAAACAAATGAATCCCATTCCATAGTTTTCCAATAGTATCCCGTGCAAAGAAGTTTGTTAACTAAAAAATTCCCATTGAAATTCCTCCAATGATCCAACATGAACTTCTTGCAAAGCCACATGGATTTTATTTTAAGGGACCTATGTAGAAGGCCATCATAAACATGCTTGTATATAACATCACAAAGAATAATATAATGAGATGAAAGATTATGGATTCTACTTCTATAGTTCCTAGTCATTGACTCATGAAATGAACCATCCTTGAGACAATGATAAATATGTGAATACCACTCATCAAGATGCACATCTAACAAGGTATCTTGTAAAATTAGAGGATTTAGAAAAGTTTGAATAGCGAATTTAAAATTTAGCACAACTTCGTCTAAAATAATAAGAGATGTCACACTATTCACAGCACCAACAAGTCAATTCTTCATTTGATACATGCCATTAATCTGTTTCACAATGAATTATGAATCACCAAAGATTATAATGTGTTTAATTTGTAAAGACAAAGATTTCTTCAATCTTGCAATGAGGGCTTTGTACTCATATATGTTATTAGGATGAAAGCACAAACCTATGTCACCCTTTTGTAAAGGAAAATGACAACATAATGTAAACTATTAGACTTTAATGATATAACAGGGGTATTTGTGTTTATAATTTGAAGAAGATGTAAATTGATGAAATGTATAAAATTGGATGAAATTCATGGCCATAATTTTTTAAAAATTGAGCAAGAATATATGCATTTTTTTGGAATGTTCTTTTTTTAATTGTAAAAAGTATGGGTGTAGTTCCCATCAAACAAGTATATGTAAATAACATTTTTTTACTCTCATTTCAAAATATGTTATAGATGACATGTATACCTAGTGCAAAAATAAAATAAAATATTGTTGATGTATATTTTCTTTGTTATAAGTACTCAAAGTCAAACATATAAAAATTAATAGTTATTTTCTCCCGTCAAAATTGTTGAGAATTGTGTCTCAACCTTACAAGATTTTTTTCAAAAAACTCTAGAATTTGTTTGAAAATCCTAGAATTTGTTTGTGGTAGTTTTCCACATGTTTATGAGTTGGAAAAAGGTGTATGAATTGTTAAAAATGTGTCTAGTCTCTAGGACAATGTAGAAGGGTTATTTTTAGAGTGTAAACAACTCATTCTAAGACTTTTATTGGGGTCTAAACTAGAGGAAAAAATTATAGACGAAAATGGTATTCTTGGAGTTACAAATGACAAGTGGGTAACATGTGGCAAGATTGTTTTGCCTATGGTTTTGGACCATGTTTTTGTAAGACCAAAAATGGTTTCCAAGTGGAAAATCACTATAAAAAGAGTGCTTGGGGAGGTGTTTGAATCATCGAGTTTAGTTTGCAAGACTGGTGCTAGAAGGAGTCTCTCTGAGTTTGAGTTGTGGTGATGCACTCTTGTAAGAACTTGCATTGCAAGTGTATTGTAATATTCTTGATTTGAGAATACATTGTGTGAGTTTTGGAGGGTGGGATTTTCCTCTTAGAAGGGTTTTCCCATGGTAATCATTGTGTTATGTGTTCATTGCTATTTTGATTAAGTTATTATGCATTTCTTGAGATCTTTACAATAGTTAGTTGAATTTGCATAATTGTCCTCTCAAAGATTAGTGTAGGAAGTGATTTTCTGCACCTTAGCTTCCTTACAAGTGGTATCATAGCCTAGCTAGTTTTGGTTCTATTTGTTAGGTACATGGTTTTTTGAGCTAATCAAGGTTTGAGTGGGAGCTTGTGTAGAGGTTTTTATTTCTGTGTTGTAAGATTGAAAAGATGGCAAGCACATTAGGGATGATTGATGTAGAGAAGTTTTCTGGCATAAACTTTGAAATGTGGAAGCTAAAGATGGAAGATCTATTGATTGATTAGGATCTATGGGATGTAGTCGATGGAAAGAAGCTGAGGTCTACAGATCCAACTTTAGCCACCGAGTATGACGTGAGAGACAAAAAAGCTAAAAGTCTCATCAGATTGTATCTTGCAGACTCTATACTTATTAATGTCCATGAAGAACCTATTGTGAAGAAGCTTTGGAAGAAGCTAAGTGAGATGTATCAAGCGAAATCACTCAAGATTTTCTTGAGGAAGAAGTTGTATTCCTTGAGAACGGAAGAAGATGGATAGATTTCTAAGCATCTTGAAAGTTTTAATATGTTGGTGACTTAGTTGAGCTTAGTTGGGGTGTGGGTGGAAGAAGAAGAAAGGTGCCAAATATTTCTATGTTCATTGCTAGACTCATGGGATAGCCTTTTCATGGCCATAGGGAACACTTCAACTATCTTGAAGATGGAGGACCTTGTTGGTTCTCTACTTTCTAAAGAGATGAGAAGGAAGGTCTCCTTGAATGCCAAAGAGGCTTTGAGTTTTCAAGGAGGAACAAAGGAAAGAGGCAAGAATGAGAAGCAACATGGCCATTCTAAGTTCAAGAATAAGGGGACATCAAAATCTCATGGTAAGTCCAAGGTGATCTATTAGAATTGTGGCAAACTTGGACACTTTTGAAAGGACTACAAAGAGGAAAAGAAAAAGAAGAAGAAGCAAGATTTTGATTCAGATTCTGAGAAGGAAGATGGAGATGCTTTCATCATAGCCTTGGCCACTCATGCAGGTGACAATGCATTGTTGATAGACTCATGTGCATCTTTTCACATGACTCCTAATAGAAATTGGTTTAGTAAATATGAAAAGTTTGATGGTGGTAAGGTGTATTTGGGTGATAACTCAATTCTTGATATTGTTGGCTATGGAAGTATTCATGTGAAATTTTTAAGATGGTAGAATTTGAATATTTGATGGTGTCTATTTTTTATTTTTTAGCAAACTAATAAATGTGGGTGTGCATGTACAATTTTTTGAAGCAGGTATGAAAATGGTGAGAGGTGCTATGGTAATAGCAAGAGGAAGTAGATTGGGTACATTGTACCAGATTGATGCATGCATGGTTGAGTGCAATAGTACTTATGATAAGACTGTGAAGAGGACTACTTTGTTGGAGAAAGAGAGGGTTTATCTTTCAACAAATGGTCATGGTTTTTGGGTACCCAAGGGTGCTATATCTATTGAATCAAATTACCTGCAAAGAAGACTGTGTTATGGAATTGGAGACTCAACCACATAGGTGAGAAAGGTCTACAAACCTTAAAGAATAAAAACCTTATTGATGGGTTGAATGTTCTCAATCTTGAGTTTGATTTTTGTGAGCATTGAATCTATGGTAAACAAAATCAGGTTTAGTTTTACTCAAGTTCTCATAAGTCCTCATGTATTTTGGATCTAATCCATTCAGATGTATTTGGTCTAGTTGATGTTCCTTCTATTGGTAGATTAGTTTGTTATGTTTCTTTCATTGATGATTTCAGTGGAACATGGGTTTATTTTATTAGAAGTAAAGTTAAAGTTTTCAATCGTTTTAAAGAATTTAAAGAAATGGTTGAGTTGTAGACTAGAAAGAAGATAAAGCGATTGAGAATTGATAATGGCAGTGAATATTGCTCCAATGATTTTGACACATTTTGTAAAGATTGTGGTATTAAAAGAGAGAACATAACTCTGTATTCTCCACAAAAAAATGGAGTTGCAAAAAGAATGAACATGAGCTTGATGGAGAAGGCTAGGAGTATGATGAGTGGAGTTAGATTGGAACAATTTTTTTAGGTCAAAGCTGTAGCCACTTCTTGCTACCTAATAAATAGGTCTCTTACATCAGATCTTATTGATAAGACACCAATAGAAGCATGGTCAAGCCACAAGTCTTCACTCAGACATGGTTGTGAGGCATATGCTCATGTGCGAAAGGAGAAGCAAAAAAAATTGGACAACAAAGTTGTCAAATGTATCTTCATCAGATATGGTTATAGTGTGAAAGCTTTGGGATCCTATTGCACAAAAGGTGTTTTACTCTAGAAGTGTTATTTTTAGAGAAACTAAGCCTTCTTCTATTACAGTGCAACCATAACAGATAAAAGAAAAGAAAGATTTGATTCAACTTCCTGCTACACTTGAGAAAGTTGAATCGAGGCCCTTAGAAAAACAAGTTGTTGAAGAGAGCTCTATGAGTTTTGAATCATTAGAGAAAGAGGGAGAACCTAATCATGAACTTGAACCTAAACTTGAACCAGATCTTGTTCAAAGGTCTAGTAGACAGAGGAAAGCAACAAAAAGGTATGGATATTCTCTTGATGATTAGAGGTGTATATTTGCTTTGAATACTAATATTGATTAACCAAAATCTATAGAAGAGGCTCTTGGTATGAATGATTTAGAGTCCTGGAAGATAGCCATGGAAGAAGAGATGGTAGATCTTAAGAGGAATGACACATGGGACCTTGTACCATTTCCTAAAGGATGGAAACCTATTGGTTATAAACAAGTGTTCAAAAGGAAGATGGGTTTAGAGGGAAGTATTGAGAAGTATAAAGCACATTTGGTTGCAAAAGGTTGTAGACACCTAAATTTTTCTAAAACCCATTTCCTGACCAATTAAATAAATATTTAATATTTATTTAATTCCCCTACCTTAATTAAATAAATTTACATTTATTTAATTACATTTGCCTTACCTTGATTTAATTAAACTAAGGTTTATTTAAATCCTAACCTATTCCCACTTGCATCTAACCCCTTTCACTTTAATTAAGTACTTCATTTACTTAATTAATCCCTTTCCTAATCCCACTAGGAATTAAATATTGCATTTAATCCTATTTGAGCACATGGCTCCTACTTTTAACCCTCACCTAACCTCACTATCCTAACTAACCCATCATGCTAAACCTACCCACTTCCCTAATCATGCTTGCTTTGCATAATCACCTTAGCTAATCACCTCTTAATCCTAAGTGTGTGCTCACACATGTGTGAGGAATCCTCACACATGTGTGAGAGATGTTCACACTTTCCTCATCCTTCATGTCTTGCATGTCTCTTGCACACTTGTCCTCTTGCACGAGAGTCAAGGTGTCTCACACGTGTGAGAAGCCATACCTTCTCACACCTCTTGCACACTTGTCCTCTTGCATGAGAGTCAAGTTGTCTCACACATGTGTGAGAAGCCATGCCCTCTCACACCCCTTACAAACTTGTCCTCTTGCATGAGAATCAAGTTGTCTCACACATGTGTGAGAAGCCATGCTTCTCACACCTCATTGATCATGTCACCATCAAAAGTTGCTCACACATGTGTGAGCATATTGCCCCCTTTGAATGGTCAAAACCCTAATCCATGTAGAGTCTACTTGTCCTCCACCTCATTGACACCTCATCAATCTTGAGAGATCCTAGCCTTCCATCTTGCATTCAATCTTAGCCGTCCGTTGCATCCATTTTCCTATAAATGGAGAGCCCTCTCCTCATTTTCATGAAGCACTATCTACCTTATTGTTATACTGCTGGACTTGTGAGCAACCACATCCCATGAGCAATGAAATCATCTAGACTTGATGGTTTCATGAGGTTTGCATAGTGCTATTTTGATGTTCACGTTATCTTGATTTTACATTGTTTTCTTTCATATTTTGAGGTTTTGCATGATAATGTAGGAAGATGCATTAATTGTTTAGTGTTTTCCTTTAGTTACATTTTTATGCAACACAAAGGTTACTCCTAGGTTGCAGGAATTGATTATGGTGAAATTTTTTCTCCTATAGAAAAAATGACATCCATTCAATTTTTACTTTCTATTGTAGCAACTTATGATCTAGAAGTTAAGTAGATGGATGTGAAGATAGCTTTCCTTTATGGATATTTGGAGGAAGAAATTTATATGACACAACTAGAGCACTTTGTAGTGAAAGGTAAAAGTCAATCTGTAAATTGAAGAAATTATTGTATGGTCTAAAAAAAAGTCCTAGGATGCAGTACCAAAAGTTTGATACATATGTATTGAGTTTTGGATTTGTGCAATCCAAATCTAATCACTGTATATACTACAAGTCTGATGGTGATTATTTCCTAGTTATTTCCTTATATGTCAATGAAATGTTGTTTATTGGCAAAGGAAAAGGTTTGGTGTAGAATTAAAATCTTTTCTCTTAGCAAAGTGTGAAATAAAAGATCTTGGTGTAGCAAGGATTCTAGACCATTGAGTGTTCTTGTTACTATGGGAACAAAGCTTTCTAGCTCATAGTGTCCATCCCCATTGGAGATGGAAGAGATGAGTCAAGTACAGTATCAGAGTGTTGTTGGAAGTTTGATGTTTACTATGGTCTATACAAGACTAGACATTGCCCAACTAGTGGGAGTACTTTCTTATTATATGCCTAATCTAGGAAGAGCACATTGGGATGTAGTAAAAAGAGTTTTCAGATACTTGCTGGGTACCTTAGAGTACTCTATATATTTTCATGGAATATAATATGAGCAATCCTTAGATATTAAAGACTATGTGGATTTAGACTAGGATGGTGATGTTGATAGAAAAAGATTCACTAGTGCATATGTGTTTACATTATTCGGTGGTGCAATCAATTGGATGAGCAAGTGACAAGCTATGGTCACTTTGTCCACTACACAGGTAGAGTATATGGCAACTACTCATGCTTGCAAGGAAGCCATCTGACTTAAGAGACTATGTTCAGATATAGAGTTCAAATAGGGTACAATGACAATTTATAGTGACAGTCAGAGTGCAATATGCCTAGGGAATAAACTGACATTTCATGCCAGGACCAAGTACATTGATGTACAATATCATTTTGTGAGAGATATGGTCGAGGATGAAAAGGTGAAGCTGGAGAAGGTAGAGACTTTGGTGAATATTGTTGATGCATTAACTAAGCCCATAACCTCAGAGAAGTTCAAATGGTGTTTGGAGTGTATGGGCCTCTTGGACCCTAGCAATTAAGTCCATGAAACTGTGGATCCTTGAACTCTTGCAAGGTGTTTGACAAGTGGGAGAATGTTGAGAATTTTGTCTCAACCTTGCAAGGTTTTTTCGGAGAACTCTAGAAATTTTTAAGAAAATCTTAGAATTTGTTTGTGGTAGTTTTCCACATGTTTATGAGTTGGAAAAAAGGTGTATGAGTTGTTAAAAATGTGTCTAGTCTCGAGAACAATGCAGAAGGGTTAGTTTTAGTGTGTAAACAACTCATTATATGACTTTCATGGGGATCTAAACTAGAGGGAAAAATTATGGATCAAAATGGTATTCTTGGAGTTACAAATGACAAATGGGTAACATGTGGCATGGTTGTTCTGCCCATGGTTTTGTAAGACTGCAAATGATTTCCAAGTGGCAAATCACTATAAAAAGAGGGCTTGGGGAGGTGTTTGAGTCATCAAGTTTAGTTTGCTAGACTGGTGCTAGAAGATTTCTCTTTGAGTCCGAGTTCGAGTTTGAATTGTGGTGATGCACTCCTATAAGAACTTGCATTGCAAGTATATTGTAATCTTCTTGATTTGAGAATACATTGTTTGGATTTTGGAGGGTGGGATTTTTCTCCTGGAAGGGTTTCCCCATGGTAATCATTGTGTTATACATTCATTTCTATTTTGATTAAGTTATTATGCATTTCTTGAGATCTTTGCAATAGTTAGTTGAATTTGCATAATTGTCCTCTCAAAGATTAGGGGAGAAAGTGATTCCACGCACCTTAGCTTCCTTACAAAAATTTCCCTATAAAATATACACCTTTTCAAAAATGAATAACATATTGTTGAAGATGACTATCTCCTCTAGTGCAGAATTAAAATTTATTTCTTTTATATCAAAAAGTATGGGGCGTAGTTCCCATCAAACAAGTGTATGTAAAAAGTATGGGGTATAATTTTTATCATCTTCTTTTTCTAATTGCAAAAAGTATGGGGTGTAGTTCCCATCAAACAAGTATATGTAAATAAAAAAATTTTGCTCTCAATTAAAAATATGTTATATATGACATGTATACCTAGTGCAAAAATAAAATAAAATATTTTTGATGTATATTTTCTTTGTTATAAGTATTCAAGGTCAAACATATTAAAAATCAATAGTTATTTTATCTTGTCAAAATTTCCCTATCAAATATATGCCTTTTTAAAAATGAATAACATATTATTGAAGATGACTTTTTAAAAATGAATAACATATTATTGAAGATGACTATCTCCTCTAGTGCAGAATTTAAATTTAATTTTTTTGATATGATTTACTATTTTTTTAAACTATCATCTTCTCAAATGTTGAAATACCTACTTGTAGTATTTAAAATTATAACATATTATAACTAATAAAAATATTATGAAATTAATAAGATGGTAATCTTAACTCTGAGATCTATAAAAGGGTATTTTATTTTACAAAGAAAGTTGAGTTTTGATAGAGAAATGAGGTTTGTCCAAAATAGGTTTAGATGTCCTGAAAGGTGACATAGATATGTACTTTTACCCATTAGTGTAAGAGAAGTTAAAATTATAGGATAAATGAATAGGCTTCTTAGGCAAGGGTATTAATACAAAACCCACACCATGTCTAGTTTGACATCTAGATCCATCAAAGTTCACTTCTCATGCTTCATCCACCTCAATAGGCAAGACAAACTCCTTAGGGAATTCAATTGGTTCTGATGTAGAGAGAGAAGGAGTCTCAACTAAATGGTCAGTCAAAGATTTTCCTTAAATACATTTATGATAAATAAATTTTCAAGTCAAACTCTATTAGGAGCATGACCCATTTAGCAAGACGTCCTGAAAGTCCATTTTTGAGAAAAAGATGTTTCAAAGGATCAAAGTTCACATAAACATTAAATTTCACATTGAGAGATAATGTCAAAGTTTCTAATACAAAAAACTAGAGCAAGACATTATTTTTCAATTGCATTCTAACATGTCTCATAATCAATTAATGTGTGACTTATATAATTGACATGAAACTCTCAACCATCTAGTGTTGGAATTCTTTAGAATAACTGAGAGGGGGGGTGAATCAGTTATCCAAGGTCCAAATGTACCAATAAAACTTTTTGAAGTGCCTACCCTAGTTTGCATTTTTGCTATCATTGTTGAACACTTTTAGGCTAGTTTTATGTTTCATGATTAGGACTATTGTTGTAAGATTATCAAATATTGTTTTACATTCAGTTTATTATATGATGAGATTACTTGGTACTCTATATTTCATGTATGCATGATGATTATTCAGTGTTTTTAGTTATTGATGATGATTAGTTAGATGGTTTATTATCATATGTGTTTTCTTATGGATACTTACCCCATACTGCATGTGTATGGTGTGCATGTTTGTTTTCTTTATATATGGAATTTCTGATGTGGTTAAGGAAGGGAGTCATAGTCACTTGCTAGTCGGGATCTACACGATGCACCACTTTCTGCCATTGCCAGTTTAGCCTAGAATATTATGTTTGTACATGCATGAATTTTATGTAGGGGTCAATGCACAAAGTTGGGTCGCAATT
The DNA here is from genome assembly GCA_028749045.1 of Cupressus sempervirens. NCBI lineage: Eukaryota > Viridiplantae > Streptophyta > Pinopsida > Cupressales > Cupressaceae > Cupressus > Cupressus sempervirens. Next base: position 96,799,824 of record CM053784.1, read on the forward strand.
TCGTAGAAGTCAAATCTGTGAAATGAGACCTCTTAGAAATGGGTACCCGAATTTTAAAAACGGGAACCCATTTTTGGCTCGAGTGCCCGACCCTAAATTTAAAAAATGAGCACCTGTTATTTTTAAAAATCGGGTACCCATGTTTTATTTTCAAAAAACGGGTACCCATTTTTCAAAAAATTAAAAAATTAAATTTTTAAGAGATGGGCACCTATTTTTTAAAAATTGGGTACCCATTTTTTTAAAGTGAAAAATGGGTACCCGTTTCTTAAAAATTCAAAATTTTAAGTTTTTGGCAGATTTTACATGCCAGTTTTAGCTTTTCAAAATGGGTACCCGTTTTTTGAAATTCAAATAATGGGTGCCCGTTTCTTAGAACATGAGGCGAGATTTTTTTTTCCCTGCCTCGGATTTTGGTTTGGGACAGGCTTGGTGACACCAAGCCTATGCCTTGGCCTCTCAAGATTTGGCTAAGGCATTGAATTGACAAATTCATGCCTTGCCATAATTTTTAGAGGCTCTTCCCGATCAAATTTTTTTACGAAACAAAAATCCATTAGAGCTCTCACTGTCCTGATTTTAGAAATATAAATTTTATAGACTTATGATTTTATTTACTATTTTATTATTATTTTTTAATCAAAGGTGGTACCTAAATGTAAAATAGCAACGTTCACTAAAACTTTAATAACTTTTTTATTTTATATTTTTTCTTAAATTAATTTATATGTCATCAATCTACATTCAATTCTTTTGAAATTAATTTTTTTTTTTTTGAAAAAAGTGAAATTTTGAACAAATTATGGTGTCTGTACACGAGAGGTTTTAAAATTTTTTTTATAGCTAATTAAAAATTAATTTAAAAAAAAAAAATCATTAAAAAATTCAAAAAAAATATTCTCATCAATCTTTGGTGTGTCAGGTAACTCCATTTAAAAGAATTTGCAAAAATTCATTCATTTGTGTCAAATTATGGTGTCCGTACACAAGCGTGGTATGGTCCTGAAACAGACATTTTGAAAAAGTGGTTTTTTCAAAAATCCATACCAAAAAAATAATCTATCATATGGGTATAGAAATAAATTACATATTCAAAAAGAAGATTCCAGGCACTACAATTTTTATTTTAGAAGTTTTTAAATATTTAATCTCTAAATGGCTCAAATTTTGGCATCAATTGAAAAAATATTTCAAAAACAGGAAAAACACTTCCACTTTTTGGCCAAAAGTGAGACCCAACTTCTTGCACTGACCCATAGGTTGCTAGTACCAGGTATCAACTTCCTTGAATTTTCAAGATGAGCATACTCTATCGCATTATCTCAATTGTAAGAGAGGGGAGAAAAATTCTTAAGTCCAAATCCTAAACCTTTAAGTCATTTATCCTAATTAAAAATTAAGACAAGTATCTGAGTTGAGTACCCTCCAAATGTGTCAAATGACATTAACTTGTGATTATAACTATTTAGTTTGATTTTGTATGTGTTTTTCTATGATGAGTTTTTGTATTTTACTTTATGAGTCTTTGGTGGATTTTCTATTAATTAAGTCTATTTAAAAGATTAAATTAATGATTTAATTTAATGGAAAATTATTATGACATTTTAATATTTAATTATATTTAATTAATTGAGAAATTAATCAAATAAAAAGAATTAAATTTGGAGATAAAAGTTATAAGTTTAAATTTGGAATGTGATAATATTTATTTAATCTAATAGTAATATATTTAGAGTTCATTTTTAAATAAATGCAAAATATTATTATTATTTAAGTTAATAAATATTTTATTAATTAAGTTTCTAAAATAAATCAAAAGTGAAAAGATATTAAATTTATGAAAAGTTGTAAGTTCGCATGATGCATGCATGAGTTTAAAATAAAATAAAATAATTAAAAAGAGAAAACATGTGAAATTAATAAAGATATTTTAATAAAGTGCGCATGGGGTTTAAAAGTTAATAAATTAATTGAAAGCAAAGTCAAGAGGAAAATTAAATATAGTAATTTAATAATTTATTTCACATGTATGGAAAAGATTAAGAAAAGATAAATAAAAGTTAATTTAAAGTGAATTTAGAGTCGAGTCTTGTAGCAAGAAGTCCTCTTGGGTGAACACACAATTTGTGCCCTGATTTGAGGAGAGAACTCCTTATCACCAATTGAGGGTTCATTTTCGAAGGAGACAAATTTGGACGCAAATTTTGGAAGCAAATTTAGAAGCGAATTTTGGAAGGACAATTTTTGAAAATTGTTAGAGAGAAGTTCTTGGATGGAAATGAATTCTCTCACAAATCTTCTGAGCGTTGTGATTTTAACATCAGAATCTAGGTAGATTCTTATGTTTTAAATTGCACAGTTAGTAACATTATTTAAATAAATTATGTCTTCTTCGTGACTGTGAATCTGATTGTTTGTATTTCATTGCAATGAATCTTTCAATCTTGTCATTTAGAATTCAGGATTTGGGTTTTAATTAAAATGGAATCGAGAAATTAAATCTGGGTAGGGTTGAAGATAAAAAGAAAATTAATCGGAGAAAGTTTTGAAATTAAAAAGGAAATCTAAAGAGAAAATTTGATTGGTTGCTCGAATTTTCTCTATTAGGTTAATGTTTAAAACAATTATATATATATATATATATATATATTAAAGAGAGGATTTTATATATTTATAAATCTTTTAAAATAAATTTATTTACATAAAAAAATGTTGTTTCAAATAATAATTATTTATATATTTACATTCTAAAAATTATTAATGAAGGGGGCAGTTTGGATTATTTATTTAATTAAACAAAAATATTTTCTTAAAAACTATATATATATATATGACTTATCATAATTTGGGAAAAGATATATATATATATATGACTTATCATAATTTTTTAAAAGTTATTAAATATAATAAAAAAACAAATTAACATAAAACTTACCCCTAAGGGCTGCACGATTTGCGCAGTGTACTTGCGATGGTACAGGGGTTGTACCTACGATGGTACAAGGGTTGCACGACCTTTTAAAGCCTGCAATGTCCTTTAAAAAGGGCCGCAAGGCTTCATTTGGCCGGTGGGCCCTAAATGTATGGTAAATGTTTGATTTTAATTTTGTTTTATTATATTTAATAAAGTTATATTGTATTATATATATTAAATTTAATTTATTAATATTGATTTTAATAATAGTTATTTTAATAATTATTAATTTAATTAGTATTAATGAAATTTAATATAGTTTATTTTAATTTAGTTATTAATAATTTCTATTAAATAGTTTTGTTAATTATAAAGTAATTAATAATTAATAAAATATTAATATAGTTGTAAATTATAATTAAATTTATTAACAGATTTAAATTTTAATGATTAATTAAATGCTAATTATCTAGTTATTTTATAAATAACTAATAATTAACTTTATTAAATTTGATTTAATTGACTTTAAATATAAAGGGGGTAATTTTGTATTTTATCTGAACATAGAAATGGGTTAATTGGAAAAACTTATTACTTGAAACATATATGAAACTAGAAATAAAAGCCTTACATTAATTCAACAATATATTATCATTCAAACCTAATTGTGAGACTATGATGTTTTCTATGTATTGTCTATGCTTTGGGGTGTTGGGGGTTGATTTAGCTTGACTAGTTTAGGTTGTTACTAGAGGCTTAGGGGTTGTGTGATTGTGATGTTGTGATGTTTTGATCTTGATCTTTTTAAAACCCAACCATGGTAATGCGATGGCATGCTCTATGATGTGTGTGGATTATTGATTGTTATTGCTTTCTAGTTTCCTTATGTGAAGCTGAGGTGTATGTATATGAAATACCTAACTCAACCATTTTTGAGTCATCGATCAGTTATATTTGATTTGCTTTCTAGTTATTTTGAGAGGATTGAAGTGTATTGAATGATTTATTCTTGATGATGTCATGTTGTGACATGTTTGACTTGATCATTTTAGAGTCTTCAGTCAGTATTATTATTGGTATACTTTCTGGTTACTCGTTGAGAACTAATGGATCTTGTGATTTATTTTTGATGCTTTTAGTTGCTCATTGAGAATTGTTGTGATTATTATGATTATCTTTTGGTGCTTTCTAGTTGCTCGTGGAGAACTAATGTGAATATTGTGGATTATCTTTTGGTGATTTTCAGTCACTTGTATAGGGTTGAGGTGATTTTTATATGATTATTGTTTTGTGCTTTTATTGATCCTAGGGTAGGTTATCTATATGTAGTGTCTAAAAGTGGCTTGCAATGGGGGGCGAGGGCCCTAAGTGGCTCTGGGGATAACCCATTGTAAGTTGTTTAATAAGTGATAACATTATACTAAATACTAACTTAAATGAACCTAATAAGAATTAATTGTATGTTCTCGCCCATGCCTCGAGTGCTAGTACAAACTAGGATGGGAGTAGAGAGAACGCTTGGTTATGACCTTGCATTCTGTAGTATGCCTTGTCACTACGAGGGATACTAGTGGCCCTAGTGGGATCACTAGGTGTATATGAGCAATGTTAGTATGCTAATAGAAACCAAATTTAAATAAAGCTTCTACAAACTAAACAAAATTCATAAACTTCAAGATAGACTAAGATGAACTCTCAATTGAGAATATGAGCCATTAATGGACTCTCTCAATGAGAAGCTCTCTTGTTGAGTGGCTTTGTCTAAATAGATAGGATGTATGCTCAAGCTTATGCTTCAAAAAGGGCTTCAAATGGAGTTGGAATTTGGGTGTGAGTGTATGGTTTTGATGTAAAATGGCTTCTTAAAATGGAATTATGACTTTAGTTCATGGATTGTGTTATTTTTCAAAGGGGAAGGATTCAATTTATAGGCAAGAGGCTTGATGGATTGAGGGCTAAGATGCAAGGATGGGGAAAAGCTCATGGAGGGCTCAGATTGCATGAGAGGAGAGCACATGGATTGTGCTTCCTTACAACCAATCAAGGAGTGACACATGTCACAGGGTGAGAGGATGGAGGAAAGGGGAAGGATGAGTCAACAAAGGAGGCTCAAGGGATAAAATCTTCATAAAGACTCTTATAATGACTTGTAAGAGCAATGAAAGGGCTTTGAAAGAGTCATTTATGGCCTAGTGGACTTCATAAAGTTTTATGGTTGGGATATTTTGAGGGAGATGAGAGGAATTTTAACTTGGGCTTGATTAGGAAGGTTTTAAGCTTGCTTAGGCTTGTGCAAATGATTAGAGGATGGATTAGGATGGTTTAGGATTAGCTTAGGGATAGGCAAGTGGATGGCATTTAATGAGGGTGGGTGAAGGAGGAGATATTTGTTAACTTTGGCTTGGGTTGGTAAGTCTTAACCCATGTTTATGGAATGTGACAAGGTTAGGAGGGGATTAGGATTAGGTTTAAAGACATCGTCTAGGAGAGTCTAGACTTTGGATGAGGATAAAGACTTTCTAGAAGAGTCTAGAACTTCCTAGGATGAGGATGAAGACTTTCTAGAAGAGTCTAGAACTTCTTAGGATGAGGATAAATTAGATTTTTAGGAAATAAATAAAGTTTTATTTATTTCAAGGGTTTGGGTTGAGGAGATATTTATTAAAACTTTTTTAATAAACATGAGGATTAATATTTAATCTTAATTAAATATTTTGAGTTGGGATTAGGGGTAGGAAATGATGGGATTAGCCTTTAATCAAAATTAAAGAAGGATTAGAAGATTTTGGAAGAGGTTAGTGGTCTTAAGGAAATTGGCCAAGTTTTGGGCAAAAAATAATTTATTTATTTATTTTGGATTTTTTGGTCAATTTATTAATTAAATAATTAATAAATAAGGAAATAATGTTTAGATAAGATTTAAACATTTTTGGGAGGGATTCCTTAATTAAATATTTTTAATTAAGATAAAGGGATTTAATGGCATAAAAATAAATAAATTAATTAAATAATTAATTAATTAATAAATGATGATGTCATTAGAAATTTTTTAGAAAATAAAAATACTTTATTTTCTAAAGGTTTTTAGGTGTTCACATTTTGCCCCTCTTTGATGTGATGCCGCAAGTGGCATGGCATCAAAGATAAGAAAATAAGATGCCCAAGGCTAGAGTAGAAGAGGAGAGAATGGACTGCAAGATGCCCCCTCAAGAAGGCGGTGGGGAGAGAAAATGAGGCTCGACAACTTCTTGAAAAGTACAAGAATCCGAGATGAGCAAGAAGACTCAGATTGGCTTAAGAGAAGAGGTTTAGTTAGCTCAAACTCTCACTACAGGAGAATGATAAAGGGAGAATTAGAGGCACAAGAGGAAGCAAGCTTAAGATCTCAAGGATTGCAGAGGATGAAGGAGCAGAGCGCTATAAAAGGAATCCAGGATGGGGAGATGGATGAGGGGATTAAAAAGTTGATGCAACAAGATTTCAAAGAGTTAGATTGGCAGAAGATGGGTTTCGGAGATCCATAGGACTAGGATTGTGGATCTCGAAAGATGAGGCTTGGTGGATTGATTGGATTGGTGGATCCCTAAGACTAGGATTGTGGATCCCTAAAGCTAAAGGTGAGGAGTGATTCAAAGAGATACTGATGCATAAGCTAGGGTAGGAGAGATAGATGCTGGATATGGATGGGGGATAATGGAGATGAAGGAAAACCATTGAAGCTTTTTGAGTGGGGGGATACTTCAAAGAGAAGTACCACCATGTAGTTGAGCACTAGATTTGCTATAGGACTGTTGGTTAATTGCCAAGGTTACCAAGAACATCAAGGCCTTTTCACCAACTATCCAGAGGATTGACGGATTGACTCAAAACAAACACGCAAGGATTTCTCCAACATCACACATGAATCTCAAAAGAATCAGAGTGGAACCGACACTGGGTAACCCACAAGCAGAAAAGAAAAACAAACAAAAGACTTGATCAAGACCTTACGCCCAGATTGCCCCATTCATAGTATACCATGATATGGAAGATCGTGGCAACTTTGAGGAGGGAACAAAAAGATTGTATGGAAAAGATACTTCAAGACCCAAAAGGGAAGATTCCAAATCAAAAGAAAGTGAAAATCCAAAAGAGAAACATTTGCCAACAAGATGGGTAGGACAAGGTACTAACGGACGAAGATCAGACATGAGGAAAGCTATATCTTACAAGGATCTATCGGAGAGCACCTAAGCTGATGGATTTGGATGAGTGATGCATTTGGCAAGCTGAACTAAGAAGGATAACACTTTGGTGACAAGAGATCTAGATAAAGGATGCATTGAGATAGCTAATCAAGGGTTGTGCGATGTGTGCAAGATGCTGATCAAGGAGGAACTAACACAGAAGCTGGATAGATACAATGGTACTAAGCTAAAGAGGATGTACAAGCTGACGGACCAAGATATGTTACAAATGTACAAGGTTGTTCATGTTTGGGTTTTGTGAGATGGAAATGTTTGTGAAGGGTGGGATGTCTACAATAGTTGATAGGTGGATAGGTAGATGGTTTGCGAAAATTTTAAGTGAAAATGGGATTCTTTGTGTGCATGTGATAGGATACAAGCTAGGATACAAGATTTGGCATATAATACAAGCTAGAATATGGTACAAACTTTGGACAAGATTTGGATATACAAGCTATGATACAAGATTTACAAGCTAAGGTACAAGATTTACAAGCTGTATAGGAGGTATTTACAAGCTCCATTAGATTTTGGATATTTGGTTGGAACACCAAGGGAACAAGCAGGTGTTTTATGGGATGGTGGGTGAATGGATGAGGGATAGGATAGTGATAGATAATGGATTAGTCTTAGTACACAAGGCGCCTAAATTATCAGGTTTTCACCAAGGTACCTATCCAAGGCGCTTGAATTGCCAAGTTTTAACCATTGGACGCTTATTTCTCTTTACTATTTTTTTTTGTATTTTTCAAAAGCTGGGTATACCAAGGATCTTCAAGCATAGAACTTCTTGAGATGAATGATGTTAGTAGGATCATTCAATAGTTCTCCTTCTAGTGTAGATAGTTGATAGGCTCCAGAGCCAAAGGAGGCAGTGACAACATAAGGACCAAGCCATGTAGGTTCAAACTTGCCTTTCTTTTCTCGATCTGCTTGGCCTTTCATGTTTTCTTGGAGCACCATGTCACCCGGTTGAAAGTGTTGTGGGAGCACCTTCTTGTTGAAATTTCTTTTGAGATGAGTTTGGTAGACTATGAGATGATCATAGGCTTGTTGTCACTTCTCATCTAAGAGATCTAGCTGGGTGAGTCGAGCTACTCTGTATTCTTCATCTAATATTTTCCCTTGCAAAGATATGCGCAAGGAGGGAAGTTCAACCTCTATAGGTAGTACCGCTTCGGCACCAAAGACTAGGGAGTATGGAGTTGTGCCTGTGGATGTACGGAAGGAAGTTCGATAGGGTCATAGGGCTGGATTTATTTGTACATGCCAATCACGGCTGGAATCATTGACAACTTTCTTTAGGATTTTGAGGAGGGTTTTGTTAGTTGCCTCTACCTGGCCATTACCTTGTGGGAAATATGGGCTAGAAAAGTGATGATGGATGTGGAGGGAAGTGCATAATTCTTCCATGTTGAGATTTTCAAAGTTACCTCCGTGGTCGATGAAGATGGTGGATGGGATGCCGAAGCGACAAACAATGTGGTATAAGATGAACTTGGAGACCTGAACTCTTGTAGCTGAGATGAGGGGGACTGCTTCCACCCACTTAGTGAAATAGTCTATAGCTGTTATTATCCATTTATGTCCGTCAAATGAGAGGGGTGTGATAGTTCCAAATGGATCAAGGCCCAAACAAGTGAAAGGCCAAGGTGGTGCAATAGGCTGTAGATCCTATGCTGGAGCATGCACAAGATTTGCATGCTGCTGACATGGGAGACACTTTCTGACAAAGTCACAGGAGTCTTCTTCAATTGTAGGCCAATAGTAGCCTGCTCTAAGGATTTCTTGCGCCAGGACAATACCACTTGTGTGGGCACTGCAAAGTTCAGAGTGTAGTTCTTTTAACACCATCACGGCCTCGTTTTGGTCTAAACATCGAGAGAGATTATCGTGATAACCCCGATGATATAGGGTATTGGCTATGATAACATAGCGGGATGATTTTTGGATGAGGTTTTGGCGTTGGGTACGTGTGAGGTGAGGGGATATGATACCATCGTTAAGGTAAGCGTGAATCTCATGGTACCAAGGGGATTGGGGACCAACCAAGATACAAACACGATTTGAATCCTCATTAACATAGGCGGGTGTGAGGAGCTTCTCGACTAAAAACTCATACTGTGTAGCTGCTTGGGGAATTTCCAAGAGCGAGCCTATAGTAGCCATAGTATCTGCTGCTTTGTTCTGTATTCGAGGCACTTGTGTAAACTGAAGCCTTGTAAAATGCTGGGTTAGCTGATCAACTAGCTCTTTGTAGGGTAATAGCTTTTCATCTTTGGTTTGATATTCATTTAGGGCTTGCTTGATGATGAGCTAAGAATCACCAAAGATTTGTAACTCAGCAATGTTCCATTCTGTAGCTATCTTTAATCCTGCTATGAGGGCCTCATATTCAGCTATATTGTTGGTGCTAGGGAATTGTAGCTTGAAGGCCTTTGGAATGTAATCTCCTTGAGGTGTGACCAAAAATATTCCTGCCCCTAATCCATGAGATGTGTATGAGCCATCAAAATAAAGTTTCCATGGGGGCTGTTCTTCAACTAGATAGATATGCTCATCTAGAAATTCTATGATCAACGGATAAGCATCTATTAGAGGTGCATCAGCTAGGTGATCTGCTATAGCTTGCCCTTTGATTGCCTTTTTGTCCACATACTGGATGTCAAATTTGCTAAGGAGCATAACCCATTTGGCCAAACGGCCTATAAGTGTTGTTTTGGAGAGCATATACTTGAGAGGGTCAATCTTAGAGACTAGTTGGATGGTATGACTTAGCATGTAGTGGCGAAGCTTTTGAGTTGAGAAAACAACTACCAAACAAGCTTTTTCCATAGCAGTATAATTGAGTTCATAACCAACTAGGGTTCTACTGATGTAGTAGATGGCTCTTTCTTTTCCATAGTCATCGAGCTATGCTAGAAGTGCCCCTAGAGCAGTAGGTGTTGCTGATATGTACAAAATTAGGGGATGACCAAGAACTAGTGGAACCAAGATAAGGGGATTGGTGAGATACTGCTTGAGCTAATCGAAGTTGCGCTGACATAAAGGATCCCACTTGAAGTTCTCATCCTTCTTTAGTAAATGTGAAAATGGTGTAGACTTATCTAGAAGCTGGGAGATGAAGCACCAGACGGATTGAAGCTTTCCCTGAAGAGAGCAAAGCTGTCACAGTGTCTGGGGAGGAGGCATGTCTAAGATAGCTTTGACCTTCTTGGGGTCGATCTCTATACCTCGTTTAGAAACTATAAAGCCTAGAAACTTGCCAGATGTGACCCCAAAGACACATTTCTTGGGATTCAGCATGAGATGATATTTGGCTAACCTATCAAAGACTTTCTCCAGGTCAGCAAGATGATCCATGAAGGTATGAGACTTGACCAAGATATCATCCACATAATCCTCCAAAATGCTATGGATGAGATCATGAAAAAATGGCTATCATAGCTCTTTGATAGGTAGCCCCAGCATTCTTTAGGCCAAAAGGCATCATGTCATAGCAAAAGGTTCCCCAAGGGGTAGTGAATGCTGTCTTATGCTGATCCTCTTCTACAATCTTGATTTGATTATACCCAAAAAATCCATCCATGAGGGACAAAATTTCATGTCCAACTGTAAGATCTACAATCATATCTATGTTGGGCAAGGGAAAATCATCTTTTGGACAAGCTTTGTTAAGATCTCTAAAATCAATGCAAATTCTGATGTCACCGAAGGGTTTAGTGATGGGGACCATGTTGGAGATCCACTCTGAGTAGTCGATAGGTCGAATAAACTTAGCAGCTAACATTCTTTCTAATTCAGCTTTGACCTGTAATGTCACCTTGGGGTGCATTTTTCTAAGCTTTTGTCTGACAGGCTTGATCTTTGGATCAATTGCAAGATGATGAACTACAAGCTTTGGATCAAGTCCTGGCATGTCCTGATATGACCATGCAAATCAACCAATGTTCTATCTTAAGACCTCAAAGAGGAGATCAGCTTGGTCTTGTGATAGGGATGCAGCAATGTGAACAAGTCTAGGGATCTCTGAAGAACTAATGTTGACTTCTCGAGTATCCTCAATTAGAATAGAAGACACCTCTAGCCGATTATCTTGAGAAGGCAATGCTAAATCTTCATGTTCTACTTGTGGCTCTAGATTTTCTTGCTGAGGGGTTCTCTTCGCTACCATAGCTAGTCTCAAATTCACCTTAGTTCTAGTTTTGGGTGTATCGAAACTAGGTTGGGGATTTTCTTCAAAATACCCCTTGGGATCTAGCTTGTAGATATAGGAAGAATCTAGCTTTGTTTGCTTATGAGGAGTTTCAGCTCCCATGAATCTCAGAAGAGCTTCCTCTGATGTGAACTCATCAATGTGTATAACGCTTGGTTGGTCCCAATCTATGAGTTGTGGATGGGTGAGTGGTAGGTCAATGAGGTGGATGGATAGTTCTTGGAGAACAGAGTCTCCGAGGGAGATTTGATCTGGGATATCATCGTAGGCTCTCTTTTCAATTTCCTCAGGAATGTCTTCGATTTTGACAAGGTCGCGGTGAATTTTCAAAAAAGCGTGACCATCCGTATTGGTGCCCCCAGTTGTGGGTATGCCAAAGCCAAGACCTGACTTTGATTCCCACTTGTGTGCATCGATGGGGCACTGCATGCCTCTTTCTTCTGGTCTTAGACCACCACCTTGATAGTTCCATTTGGCAGTGATGAGCTTATGTTCTTGGGGATACTTCTGGCTGAAGTGATCAAGGCATGCTTGATTTCTTTGAGGTGCATCCTTATATAACCAATTGTTGATATCTGGAGTGAGCTCCTCATGAAGAGGGATTTTCGAGGATACAAAGGTTGTTGGGCCAAACTGTTTGTATCGAGGAGGTGGAATCTCCTTAGCTTTGTGATATGTCGGTCATCCATGGGCATGTGGATCAAGTGGGAGTGCCCCGATAGAAAATGCATCTGACAGACTATACTCTCCATAGCCTTTGTTATTGATCTTCACGGTAGACAGGGTAGAGGCAAGGATGGTTTCTGGGTCATTACAAGTGTGGGATGATCTAGTGATGGATGTGTCGATATCAATTCCAGGGCAATGGTTTGTATATGAAGCTTCAACCGCATTGTAGTAAGCAAAGGGTTCTGGATCAGCATGGATGGTTACCTTAGTGCCTTGATGCGGAAATTTGACGCATTGATGGTAAGTGGATGGAACAGCTTTCATGGCATAATCCATGGGTGACCAAGGAGGATGTTAAATGATAGGTTTAGATCAATAACACGGCAGAATGTCTCTTGGACGACTGGCCCAACCTTGATTGGCAGCAAAATAGTTCCTTCTATGGTTCTTTCCAAGTTTTCATAAGCTTTGATGGTGATAACCTCACTGATGATATCTGCCTCAGTATACCTAGCTTGTTTTATGAATTTTAGGGTGTAAATATTCAAGGCTGATCCATTATCTATCATTACTCTTTTCACGGCAAAATTGGATACCATGATGGCTATGCAAAGCGGAAGGGTGTGATCTGGCTCGACCATGGGTATGTCGGTGGGTTTGAAAGATAGGGCACATGAGGAGGATAGGTGTCCAACAAGATTACAAAAATTAGTAGCATTGATATTTGAAGGGACACGAGATTCTATAAGGGCACTATCAAGGATGTTCTTGTACATAGGACTAGTGCGAAGAAGGTCCAAAATGGAGATTTGGGCTGGCATGTTCCCAAGGTGTTCCAAGATATTGTATTGGCTTTTTGATGGAGCTAATGGTGCTGGTGAAATGGGTGGGCCTGCGATGTTAAATCGTGCTCTTCGAGTGGTGACTACACACTCATTGTTTGGTCCTTGGATATTGATAACATTGACAAAAGGCTCTTTCTCGGATATACAACCTATAAGGCTACCATAGTCTATATAGGATGAAGTGTGGTCATTGTTCTTCCCATGCTGTTGGTTTGGCTGGCAGTTGTTGGTGTTGTTTTTGTTGGCTTGGATAGGTGCTTTTCCAGGATTTAGGTTGTTGTGAGGAGGAAAAGCATTTTGACATATCTGTAAGCCTGCATTGGGAGAGGTTTGGGCACCAACGGTGATATCTTTGCGATCAATGAGGTCCTGCACATAATCTTTCAGTTTCATGCATCTGAGGGTAGTGTGACCTTTTACCCTATGAAATTTGCAGTACTCATTATCTTTGTACCATGTAGCTTTGGATTGGCTTAGGTCAATTTTCTGGGTAGGAGGAAATTTGATGAGGTTTTCCTTGACTAATTTCTCAAAAATGACATCCAAAGGTTCACCAAGGGGTGTATAATTTCTAGGTGTAGGTTGGAATCTGGGCTTTTACCCTACAGCTACATTGATGTCTTTAGCTTGATTGCTAGACCCTTGAAAGTTGGGTCTTGGATTGTGGTTTTGATAGCTTTGGTTATTCTACTATTGGTAGTTGATAGCTTGCTGATTGTTTGGTTGATAGGGTGGGTTGGACTGGTTGTGAGAAGGACGAACAATATTCACATGTCTGGTGTCAGTGACACCATCTGTTGCAACATGCTTGTTTTTGTTCCAATACCTAGACTTGTCATTAGAATGTGATTGATTTTGGTCGGCTTCCTTGTAAATCTTGACCAAACCATCTTTAATGAGTCCTTGCTCAAGGATCATTCCTTTCTCTTTGATATCTTTGTAGGTCTGCAAATAGTTCATGGTCATGTGGTGAGCCAAGCTAGGATGGGCATTATCAATAAACATCTTCACCAAATGGTGCTCTGGCAAGGTGCAAGATATACGGGTGGTAAGGGTTTGCCATCTTTGTAGATATTCGGGAAGGCTTTCTCCACCTTTTTGCTTGGTGTGGACAAGATCAACTACTGATAGCTCTGTTTCAACAACATGGGCATATTGGGCTACAAATGCCTCAGATAATTCAGCAAAATTTTTAATTGTGCCATTGGGGATTCTATAAAACCATTCAAGAGCTCGTTCGGCCAAGCTTTTGGGAAAGAGACGCAAGAGGAAGACGTCATCGTATGCCTCTTCTTGGCAGTGCATGTAAAATTCTTTGATGTGTGACAGGGTCTCCTTTTCCTCTAAATTTGTCAAATTTGGGTGTCTCAAAATGCTTGGGGAATGGTGTCATGGTAATGGCTCTGTCAAATGGGTAAGGGCACACATTCTCAAACTTGAAAGTTTGTGGATCATTTCCCTCTTGGATGTTCTTCAAAGCTATTTTCATGGCTTCCCATTCTGAATTAATGGGTGATGGCTGGGGTGCCCCCAATGTAGGAGTGCCTTGAGGTAGGTATGCACTAGATGGGGCCATTGAATATGGATGGTTGTAAGGGATTTGCTGATAGGGATTTACATTGTTTGGGCAGCTGCATGGTGGATGATGGTTTGCTGATAGGGAGGTGGCGCATAGTGCTGCATGTGCTGTGAGGCTTGCTGTTGATATGGGATTTGAGGTTGGGATTGGGGAACATAAGCTGGCTATGGGATAAATGAATTGCTTTGTGGAGGTAAGGTATAAGATGGTTGTGAAGCTTGGGGAAAGGATCGGGGGGCTTGTGGGGTTTGACCAAGGTATGTGGGTTGCGCCCCCATTTGGGATGCTACCTGCAAATAATTGGTGGTTGGCTGGATTGGTGGGTTACCTCCTAGAAGTGGCATTGAAAAGTAGTTGGTAATAGGAGGTAATGGATTAGTTGGTGGTGGAGGTGGTGGGAATTGAAAGCTAGGAAATGGAATTGATGGGGTTTGATAGCTTGGTAGAGTGGTGGCTGGAGCTTGGGTCACTTGAGAGTTGGGTAGAACATTGGTAGTAGCTTGTGGGGTTTAATAGCTTTGTGGAGTGAGGGTAGTAGCTTGTGGATTTGTGGCTGATGGCACTAAGCTCCCAAGACCTAATGGAAATGATGGGATTGTGCTTTGGGCTATGGTGAACAAGCTAGGGATGATGAAAGGTTGATTACTTGGCCCCATGGGCGGCATCCCTATTGTATATTGCTGAGGTTGGCCAAAGATGCTAGCACTAATTTGGGAGATGGGTGGATTGGGAAGGATGGGTCGGGGAGCAGCAACAGCAATAGTGAAGGGCATGAACGGTGAGGTGTTTTGGGTAAAGGGGGTTTGGAGCAGAGAGGTATGAACCAAGGATGGAGTGGTGGTGGCTAGGTTGGCTTGTGGCATGGAGATTTCAACTTGGGTGGATGATGGTATGTTTGGGTTTGTTGGATCATATGAATTGGTTGGAGGCTCTTCTTTTGGCATATATTGAGGATAATTTGGATCATAAGAGCCTATGGGTGGTGGCAGCTACCCAAACAATGGGTGAGATGGATTTGATAATGGAGAGGGTCTTCCAAAGTCAAAGGTTCCTACATTGTCCCTTCGAAAATTAGCCATGATTGTCTTTTTGTTCTTGTCTATATTGGTGTTTACCAATACTGCATTTCCTGGTTGGTTCATGAAAGCTTCAATGTCAGTAGATGATGGCATAGCTTTCTCTGGGCTAAAGGATGGTTGAGTGCTCAAGGGGGGTGAGGCTGTTCGATCCAAATGATAGGGCTCCATTGTTTCTTTCTTCTTGGCTAAGCGAGTGACGGGTGGCATGAAAAATGCTCCTAGGGATGAGATGCAACAAATGCTGGGGGATGCAAAAGGGAGGAAGGCTTTTCTATGCAAATGATTTCCTAGGTTGAGGCAAAGCTATATGACAAAACCTAAGGAGGATTGGGTTGGGGATTCTAACTTCAAAGATATGTTGCCAAAGCACAAAAGGTCTGCTTTCCTATGTGCAAGCTTGGTGGTGATTGTGTCAACTTAAGGATAGACTGATGATCCTTTAGGAAGAACGCGAGATTGATCACTTGTGGATCCCAACCTTTAGCTCAAGGTGATGAGGGATAACAAGTGGAAAATCTAGATTACCTTAGACAAAGCTTTTTCAAAGGGATAACCTTGGTGAGATTGGTGGTTTTGAAAGATTTTAGGAATGGAAAACTTTTAGCAAGGTGACAACAATTTTTGAAGGCTTGGATGTGAAGATTTTTTATTGTTGGCTAGATGGTTTGGTCCTAAATGAGATGGATGAGCTAATAATTCTTAAGGGGATAACCTAAGATGGCTGACTTTTCTACAAATATGACTCTAAGGTGAAGCTTATCCAAGAAGGTGTGGAGAAACAAGGGTGTCTAATCATAGAAATCATGCCTAGTTGGTAAGGCATAAACAGGATTAACTCCTAGATGTTGGCTAAATTTGATGGTGCGCTCTAACCAGACCTCTTGAAGTGCTTCATTGGCAGCTTTATCCTCTGCTTTGTGGAGTTTGGCAATTCGAGGACTTGGTGTTAGTTCCTTTCTCTTGGCTGAAAGTTCTTGGTCTGCCTGAGATGGTTTGAGTTTAACTTTGTGAAACTTCTGTTTGGGTTTGGGTTGCTCTGACATCAATTCTTGAATCTACTTGGCTTTGAGAGACCTCGATTATTTTGCTTCAACTTGTTCAACTTCTGGAATAGGAAGTGACTATGCTAAGTGTACCCTAAGCTAGGATTGACCAAGTTTGGCAAACATTCATTAAATAAAAAAGCAAGCAATAGATAGGAACAACCAGATAGAAGTTTTTGATTCTCAGAATGTGATACTTGCACTGAGGAGTGTGTATGTTTTACAAATGTTTCAATCAGTCACTTCAAACACATTAACACTCTAGATGGTTGTCTATAAGGCTGACAGTTGGTTTAGCTAGGGAGTCCTCGATATACCCAAAGGTACATGAGGCCCAAATCCGTAGATGAAACCAACAAGATGTCACACAGCCGAGAGGAGTGGTAACCCACTTCTCCTCTTTCACTTCTCAAGGGTATAAAGTTCCTTGAGGCTTAGCCCGAGTGACAAAAATCTTGATTCCAAGAGAGGTGTCTTTCGATTCACCTCCCAATTCTTATACTCCACCAGAACGTTGGAGTTGAGGTCATCCAAGGGGTGATGAAATCCCCAAGCAGGCCTCCTAAAAAGAAATAAGGTTTTGGATCCTAATCTTATGCACCCAAGATGACCTCGAAATACGACAAGGGGAGAGAAGACTTGGATGACCTTGGGCTAAAAAAAACATGCTTGTTCTTTTACCAACTGACTTTATGTGTGCTAATCTAGACTTTGCAAGCACTCATGTTTAAGAGACAATGTTCAATTCCAACTTGAAGCGCCAACAAAAGTAAATCGATCGAAGAATGAAAATAAGAAGAAGAGTTAGGATCAACAAAAGAAAACTCGAGCGCCCAAAGGCCCTCCACGTCAAGTATCAATTAATTTCCTTTAAAGCATTCAAGAGTTGGGTGATTTTGTTTTAAGCCCAAAGCAAAGATGTGTGAGACTCGATTTGTCAAGCGCGCGCCCGGAGGCCCTCCACGTCAATAGTTGTTCAATTTTAGTGCCCAAACTTGAAGTGTGATCGATTTAATCTAGATTTTTGGTCATTTAAATTTTTTGATAAAGTTAAAGCAAACGTTCAAAGACCAAGTGAGTGAGTTAGATTGTGGAACATTTAACACCTTTTTCAAGTAGACCCATCCCCATAAATGGCGCTGAGATTGCAACCAATGGTTGAATTGATGGGTGATTAGAAAAGAGGTAAGTCCAAGGAACTACTCAAATTGATTTTTGCAAATTTGTATTTAACTTAACAAAGTTTCTTAAATGTCCAAAATCCAAAATTTACCTAAATTGCATGTGGAAAAGAGATTTGTTTTGTTCAATTTTAGAAGCTCCAAATGAAGTGTTTGATATTGCAATGGTTAATTGATCCTTGGCATTCAAGATTGGATTTTTTGTTTTAATCATGCATTCAAGGAAAATTTGATTTTAATCCATGGCATTCAAGAGTGTGTTTAGCAACATGCATTCAAAGACAAGTGATTAAACATTCAAGTTTTTTCCTTTGAGCATTCAAGATTGAGATTTTGTGTGTTGTTTTAAGAACTTTGAAGTACTTTGTTTTAACCTTATATCATTCAAGATTGTTTTGGACTCAAAAGTGAAAATGAATCTTTGGACTTTAGTTTTCGTTCAAGATTTTGTGTTCTAGTTTGCATATTTTAAGCCCAAAAATGATATTCCTAGATTGTTTTGATGCATGAAAAACCTAAGAAACATTCAAGATTTTGCAACAAGACATTTGTTTGGAACAAATAACAAAGCTTTTAGGACAATTTTTGGCAACCATTTAGGGCTCTTAGTTTTCATGAGATTTTTAAAAGAACTTTAAAATATTTGCAAATGAGGTTCATTTTATCCTTGATTGATGCTTTGAGTTTGATTTAGATTTTAGTGTGCACTTAGTGTTGATTTTGAACCTTTTGAAATGGAAACTTGAAGTTCTTTTTAAATTTCCAAAAATGAAGTGTTCCTAACTTTGCATGAATGCATCTAAAACCTTGATGTTGCAAGGATGCAAATGATTGAATTGGTTTAGTTTCACTTGTTAAAAGGCTTTTTTTTTTTTTGCAAATTTTTAGTTTTTAATGGATTTAAGTATGATTTAGGGGTTCATTTTAAGCACTAAAAAGCAGTGTGTATGATTTTGCTTCCTTCAAAAAAAATGGCCAAGATCTCCCACAAGAAGAAGAAGAAGAAGTAGATGGAATAAGAAGAATATAGACAAGAAGAGGAAGAAGAATTCCAAGTGCTTTGTCCACCTATAAGCTTGAAAATCTGCAAACACTATGAGATAGATTATGAGTTCCTTTGTCTTTTTCATGCTCATGTGGACCTACAAAACCAATTTATACAATCCTACCAATCACAAAAACAAACAAAATTAGCCAAAATTAGCAAATGACATACAAAACTTGCCTAAAAAAGCTAATGAAGATGACCCATGTGGAGTCCCACCGGGCGTGCCAAAATGTATATGAGCAATGTTAGTATGCTAATAGAAACCAAATTTAAATAAAGCTTCTACAAACTAAACAAAATTCATAAACTTCAAGATAGACTAAGATGAACTCTCAATTGAGAATATGAGCCATTAATGGACTCTCTCAATGAGAAGTTCTCTTGTTGAGTGGCTTTGTCTAAATAGATAGGATGTATGCTCAAGCTTATGCTTCAAAAAGGGCTTCAAATGGAGTTGGAATTTGGGTGTGAGTGTGTGGTTTTGATGTAAAATGGCTTCTTAAAATAGAATTATGACTTTACTTCATGGATTGTGTTATTTTGCAAAGGGGAAGGATCCAATTTATAGGCAAGAGGCTTGAGGGATTGAGGGCTAAGATGCAAGGATGGGGAAAAGCTCATGGAGGGCTCAGATTGCATGAGAGGAGATCACATGGATTGTGCTTCCTTACAACCAATCAGGGAGTGACACATGTCATAGGGTGAGAGGATGCAGGAAAGGGGAAGGATTAGTCAACAAAGGAGGCTCAAGGGATAAAATCTTCATAAAGACCCTCATAATGACTTGTAAGAGCAATGAAAGGGCTTTGGAAGAGTCATTTATGGCTTAGTGGGCTTCATAAAGTTTTATGGTTGGGATATTTTGAGGGAGATGAGAGGAATTTCGACTTGGGCTTGATTAGGAAGGTTTTAAGCTTGCTTAGGCTTGTGCAAATGATTAGAGGATGGATTAGGATGGTTTAGGATTAGCTTAGGGATAGGCAAGTGGATGGCATTTAATGAGGGTGGGTGAAGGAGGAGATATTTGTTAACTTTGGCTTGGGTTAGTAAGTCTTAACCCATGTTTAGGGAATTTGAGAAGGTTATGAGGGGATTAAGATTAGGTTTAAAGACATCTTCTAGAAGAGTCTAGACTTTGGATGAGGATAAAGACTTTCTAGAAGAGTCTAGAACTTCCTAGGATGAGGATGAAGACTTTCTAGAAGAGTCTAGAACTTCTTAGGATGAGGATAAATTAGATTTTTAGGAAATAAATAACGTTTTATTTATTTCAAGGGTTTGGGTTGAGGAGATATTTATTAAAACTTTTTTAATAAACATGAGGATTAATATTTAATCTTAGTTAAATATTTTGAGTTGGGATTAGGGGTAGGAAATGATGGGATTAGCCTTTAATCAAAATTAAAGAAGGATTAGAAGATTTTGGAAGAGGTTAGTGGTTTTAAGGAAATTGGCCAAGTTTTGGGCAAAAAAATTTTTAATTTATTTATTTTGAGTTTTTTGGTCAATTTATTAATTAAATAATTAATAATTAAGGAAATAATGTTTAAATAAGATTTAAACATTTTTGGGAGAGATTCCTTAATTAAATATTTTTAATTAAGATAAAGGGATTTAATGGCATAAAAATAAATAAATAAATAAAATAATTAATTAATTAATAAATGATGATGTTATCAAGAATTTTTCAGAAAATAAAAATACTTTATTTTCTAAAGGTTTTTAGGTGTCTACACTAGGGACCCAAGAGTCCTAAGGGACTACTTAGGTAACTTTGAGTGTGATTCATGCAATAACATTTGCTCGCTTACATAGTAGGTTTCCTATGTGTCTTTGTGTGCCTTTGGGTCTAGATGTCGATCTATGTTGGGACCCTTGAGTTAGTATACTTTTAAGATTTCCTGGACTTACAGAGTATTTTTGTTATGTGATTTGATATCCTGTTTGGGATTTGAGACTATCTCCTTAGCACAGTGGGAGTGGGCCATTTAGGTTCCATGCAATCCAGTGGTAGTGCTTTTTACTCTTACCATTGAGATTCGTCTATAGTCACTGTGGCTTAAGCTTCTTGGGATACTTGTTTATCATGTTTAGATGATGTTATTTACTGACACATTTCTTTATATTGATGATTATCATGTGATGGATGATGTTATCTACTTTGTAGGATCATCTTCTGCTTTATCCTAGCATGTTAGATTTCTTTATGCATATGTTGTAGCATGTTTTAGTAGTAACGTCCCTATTACGATAGTATCGATGATATGATTGGTGGCTTGGGATGTTATGCACGAGGGATGGCTAGGGCCCACTATGGTCTTATGATGCTATTGACGGTTGGGAGGAACCACGTACTTAGTTAGTTTTGTTTTATGATGGATAGTTGTGTTTTATGATGGATGGATGTATCATGTATGTTATTGGTTTCATTTATTTTATTATACTTTGTATCATGGATTCGAGGAGGATGATGTATCCTTATTTCTACATATGTATATTCTTCTAGCCTTTCATACCCTGTGACATGTACAGTGGATGATTGAGCATTCTGAATTCATTTGCCAAGAGGCAATCAAAACAAATGTATATTATTAAAATGGACATTGGAACTTTAATTATTCTTTCATGTGGATGTGGTAGTTGTTAGACTTAGTATTAATTAAATTTAGATGTGACTCAACATCTTGGGATCCTTAAGGAATGTAACCTGTTAGGTATGCTTTAAGTTGATTGTATGTTATTGCTTTTGCTACTATGTGTTTGATGTGAATGATCTATCTTTCTTGTTTAAAATAAAATAAAATTGTATGGAAAACTTAGTAAAACTTTGCGTTAATTCTTTTGGATCCCTTAGTGGGGCATTACACTTTTCACAACTTAGTGAACCCGTATCCATAAAACATTTTCATCATGCATGCATCCATTAGATTATGCAATCACTTAAACTTGTAGGTTACTATCAAATCAACATTGCAAAAATGTAAACATGAAACATAATAGATTCAAGAACACATTTGACACAATGATTTAATGTGGAAACCTAATTTGGGAAAAACCACCAGTAACATGCTACTAATTCTCACTCTTCTAAAGTGATTCCCTATGAAAGGCCAACCCTGTTAAAGGTTACAATGCACATTGATAAATGTGACCTAGTTAAAGGATTTAAATTGCCCTATTAGGAGTGAACCTTGTTAGAGGATTTTTGTTCATTCACTTGGAATGTCACCCAGTTAAAGGATTTACCCTAGACTGGTACAATGATTAGAGATTAATAGTAAGGCTTGATCTAGTAAAAACTTACAACACACTTGCAGGTTACAGATCTTTGTTTTAGTCATCCATTCTACTTTTCTTTCACACACTTCAGCTTTGATAGCTTGTTCACCCTTCAAGAATCCATACCCTTAAGATTTCTTTCTTTTCTTGCCAATGAAGTCTCTTCTCTTAGGTCACTGAATGAAGCAATACCCTAGACTCCTTGTCTTCCTTAGGTTTTTTCCAACCTTTACTTTTGACCAACCATCTCTATTAATAGAAAATTAAGAACTTTTTTCGTTCGTCTTCCATCATCCATTTTAGGGTTTGGTTGGATTAGGTAGGATTCAATGAATCTACCCTTATTTTCATTTCATCCCCTTTTAGAAACTTCTCCTTCAATTCTCTTTGAATTCATCTCAAAATGGTTTATCTTGAATTATATGTCACCAACTCATCAATCTTATCTTCCACACAGTTCACACAATCCAAGAAATCAAACTTGTCAGCTCAGATTCATCAAATTCTTGATCTTTCTCATAAAGTTGACACTTGGCATTAACTAGCTTCTAATGCTCAACACATATTGCATTTCTTGGCATCCACTATCAAAACACTTAGCACAAACTAAATTTTACTAGTGCTCGACATCAACTAAACTTTACTCAGCTTATACTATGTCACTCGGCTTTCACAAAAAATTGACCTTGCTTGGCTCCAACTAATTTATTCTTGGCTCACGCTAGCTTTTCTCGACACCTACTATGCAGATTGTTAAGCTTGGCAGATAAACCTTGTTTAACTTGTTCTTCTAAACTTAATCAGTGTAACCATCCTTTGCAATCTTAAGTAGATTATCAATGCACTGTAACATTACTATCTTAGCTGATCATTGTACTCCTTTTACATATCATAACTCAACATTTCCTCTAGGTACTATTGTTACCTCATTTGATCAAATCCTCTTCATTAATCAAACAAATGATAGTACTCAAATCATCTAAGCAATTGTCTTACTAGAAAGTAGCAGGTTTGACATCAGTGACAAAACAATGATTAAAACATATTTATCATACTTGTGGTAATCTATTTTCAACATCTAGATCATGCTAAGGCAAGTCATAGCTCAATGCCTTAGAAGAAGAAGAGAATGTATAAAGAAAGAATGACTTATTTGGTTGAGCGGGTTGTCAAATAGGAGGATTAGCGAGATAAGTCTTGAATTGTTCAAATGAGAGTTTACAGTCATCATTCCAAGATAAAATAGAATCTTTCTTTAGCAATGAAGTGAAAGGGATAGTAGGATCCACCAGAAGAGAAACAAATCTATGGATAGCTTATATCTATCCGTGTGAGAAAAAAAGTTGAAAGATATTATGAGGAGGAGACATATTGACAATAGCATCAATTTTATCTGTATCTACCTTGATACCTCTATTAGAGATGATGAACACTAAGAGTTTCCCACTATCAACTCTAAAGGTGCATTTTCATGGACTCAAATACATATTATATTTTTGTATCCTTTCAAAGATTTTTCTAAGTGTAGGAAAATGATCACTATTTTAATAGATTTAGACAAAATGTCATCCACACACTCTTCAAGACTCTTATGAACGTAATCATGAAATATCAATGTCTTAGCCCATTGATAAGAAATGCCCACATTCCTTAGTCTAAAAAGCATCATCACCCAACAAAAGGATCCCTAAGGAGTAATAAAATAGGTATTATATTAATCATAAGAGGGAATGAAAATCTAATTATAACTAGAGAATCCATCCATAAAATATAATAATGCATGCCCTGTTGTAAAACCTACTATCATGTTGATGTTAGGAAAGGGAAAATCATCCTTCAAGGAAGCCCTATTCAAGTAAAAAAATAGTACACATCCTTATCTTATTTTATACCTTAGAGATAACCACAATGTTAGAGATCCAAAGGGAATAATCTATAGGATGTATAAAACTAACATGCTAGAGTTTCTATATTTTTGCCTTGACAACAAGAGAAATCCTGGGATTCATTTTATGAATCTTCTATTTAACAAGTTTAGCATTCAATGTGAGAACTATATTGTGAGTAAAAATTTTAGGATCAATTCCAAGCATGCCTCAATACATCCATGTAAAGATATCAAAGAACTCAAGAATATTTTACTGAGTTTCTTTTGCTCATCATCATTTAAACATTTCTAAATCTTAATGAGCCTTTTAGAATTATTAGGATCAACTTGCACATCTATTGCTTCGATGATCAAGAGATTACTATTTTGTGATTCTTCCTTAGGAGGGACATGATTGAGATATGGTTCAGATTCATCCTCCTCTCCAAAATATCTACTAGTATCCAAACAATAAGGTTTTCTCTTTGTTAGTGAATAGATTGTCCTCTGAAAAAATAAGTACAAATTTAACCCTGAATGCCCAAGTGAGAAGACTAATCAGCACTAATAGTTGGATAGGTTATCATTAGATTGATAACCTTCCTTTGAATTTTATTGGGTATAGCTCCCCATGTAAGATATTCAATGAATTGATTATGGATTCTTTTAACCAGAAAGCATGAAAGGATTACAAGCATCTATTCATAAACACAAAGTAGATGCGTAAACTTAATAATCTGAAAAGAAAGAAAAGCAGAAAACAACAGATTACACAAAGTTCATTTGTTGTATGCTGCATTACAAAAGGACAAAGATCAACGTAATAATTTCCATCCTTCTAAGAAAAATAAGAATCAAAGCTTCAAAGAGATCTTGATATCAAAATATATTCATAAAATAGCAACATCAGATGCACTTAAAGAAAACTGAAAGTTACGAAAAGATAACAATTAGTGGAAAGTAAACTACTTAAACTCAAAGTTCCATTTTGCAGTTATCTTTCAAATCTCCCTTCTTTAAGATGTAAAAAGCTATACAAATCTTATTACACGTGTTGGAATGTCTAAATGGGAAGAGTGCTTCTGAGTGGGGGGTGTGAATTAGAAGTACTAGCCTTTTTAACTACTTTTAAACCCTTAATAACACATAACTTAAATTAACATGCATGCATAAAAACATTAAACAATCATGAGAAAAAAACATGCATCACGACATAACACTTGAGATTTTGGTGACCTAGAAACCCTCCAAGAATAAGAAGGTAAAACTGGGGTGGGGATGATACCCAAATAATTACTGCAGCAATTGATTTCAACCACTTCTGATGGTTTTCTCTGTTAAAGGCCTGCCCTATTAAAGGCTACAACACACTGTAAAATGTGACCCTATTAAAGGATTTCAACACCCTGTTAGGAGTGTGCCTTGTTAGAGGACTTAAGAACATTCAACTTAGAATGCCACCCTGTTAAAGGATTTACATAGAGCTATTAAACTCACCTAACTCAATAGGATTTTCAAATTCCTAATACAATTGTGAGAGAGTATTAAGATAATACACCTGATCTAATGTACTCTCTAATGCTGATCTCGGGCTCTTGATCTACTCTTCTATAACTGATCTTTGCTAGATCTGATCTGTTGATTGTGTTCCTTGTTCTATTCTGATCAACTAGATGTGTAAATGTTGTCCTTTCCACTTAATCTTTGACACCAAATGTTCTGCAATGAACTTAATAATAGGCTCTGCATTTTCTTCTTCTTTTCGCACTTCTCACTTCTTTGTTCAATGGCATCAAGACTCCCTTATAAATATTAGTGGTTCATTATGCATCCTTGGATAAAATGTTCCTACTCAAATCTTAAAAATTCACCCATTGGCTACATGCAATCTCCAATTTTTTGATTGGCTGCATGAGTATTTCATAGGTGGTTGTGAGGATTTGATCTTATCCTTTTGTCATGTCATGAGTCATGTATAACCATTTCACATCATGGTTTGTATTGGCACAAACTCTTATGCTAATCCGGCGTTTCTCGGCACATGAAGTAATACTGATGTTGAACATCATCTATTCTGGATTGCTCGACATCCACTGTGTTTCTGTGTTACTCGACTCCTGTAGAATTACTGTGTCACTTAGCACTTGTTAGTTTTCTTCATTGCTTGGCACTTGTTGGATCCTGAGTTACTCGACACATATTGGTCTCATCTGCTTAGCACCTACTATGACTTGCTCAGCACATACTGTCTTTTGGTTTGCTCGGCACTATCTGTAACTCGACATGTGCAGTGAAAATGGTTAAGTGTGTTGACACTCAATTTTCAATCTTACTTATTTGATCAACAATCTCCTCCTTTGACATGAGTGTCAAAAAAACTTAACTGATCATTCATGATCCAACCATTATTTGTACATTATTTTCTTGCAAAATTTCAAAAAAAATATTGTGAACAACAATATACCTTACGACTCCCCCTGAGTTGATTATGTCATGAATTCTGATGTCTTGTGCCATTGTGCCTGATGTACTTTATTCTTTGACCTGTTCTTGACCTATTCTTTCCTTTTGATCCTGTTATCTCCTTATTTTACTATATGCATTTCTCCTCCTTTAATATATCTCCCCCTTTGAATATTTTCTCCCCCTTTTTGACACTTATGTCAAAGGGTCCTAATTGGTAATGCCATGCTTGCCCAAAAATGTTTTATTTACCTCAAGGAGTATTTTGAGAGCTGCATCCCAGTTATTCAATGCAATATCCAATGGCTTGTGTTGGATTGCAAGCTCTGCTGCTAGATCAACAAGTCCTTCATGTGTAGAAATATTTGGATCCTTCTTCAGGACTGTTTCTGCATACATTTGCTCCTTATGTAATATCTCCAAATGGGGAGTGATAGAGGCTTGTATTTGCATTAGCTTTTCTTTAATAGTGGCCTCTTCTACTGATAATGCAGCTAATTCCCTCTGAGTGTGAAGTGTTTGAGAAAAATGCTTCTCACTGTGTGTAGGATTTGAGGGTAGTTGCATGTTGGAGAGCTTTAGTTTTCTCTCAAGGTTCAAAATTTTTGGATTTATTTCTTGTGTGAACCTGGAAAAATCACACAATTTGCTATAAAGGGAAAAGATGTTCCCTAACACAATCTTTACATTATCCAATTTCTTAGCTAGGTCAACCTGTCCTAAAATTATGTTATTGGCTATCTTTTGGTTGACCTTGCCTACAAACTTCTTTTCTGACCATTCCATGAGTTTTACATTTGTATTATGGTCTTCATTATTCACTTGATTAACTATATCAGATAGTTGCTCAAGGATTGGCCTGCTTGAGTCTGGAGGTTGTAGGCTGAATGCATCCATGAATATATCTTTGATCTCATTCATTGCCTGCTTGTATTTGTAGTCTTTCCTCAATGCCTCTTGCCTCCTTCTCTTATCCAATGCACTCTATATTTCATTCATCTTTTCTTCAGTTAAAGTGCTTGAATCATAATAGGGTATTTTAATTTCTTCATCAAGCTCAGGAATACCATAATGAATGGTCCTGGCTACCCTATTAGAACTTGAGCTTGGTGTACTAACATGTAAGGTCATATTTTCAGTACTCGGTTGCTGAACAGGTTTGGTAGGAGTTCTTGTTTTTGTCAATTTAACCAAATTTTGTATTGTAGACTCCTCCTTATCCTTTGTTTCTTCCTTATCCTCTTCTTGTATCATTGTGGCTGGGGGTGCACTTGCTATCTGTACTATTATACTTATATCTACCCCTATTGTTGCACTCGGCTCCTGATGAGCTTGCATGGCTATTCTTGGTGGTGATGGAGATAGTAGAAATGGAAGTCCAATAGTTTGAATGATTTGAGGTGGTTCTTGTGGTGACACCTTAGCTTCTTTGAGTTTATCTACTGACTTTTGGAGTTCATCTCCAAAACTATAAGGCATTCTCCATTGTAGGATGACTAAAGGATAAGGATTCAAGTAAGGATAGAGGACAAGGATGACTTGTCCTCTATAATAGCCAACTAGTATCTTAGCTTATAACATCAGGGTATAAGGGTATTTTACACAAGTCATTGGATATTGCATTGAATAACTGGGATGCAGCTCTCAAAATACTCCTTGAGGTAAATAAAACATTTTTGGCCAAGCATGGCATTACCAATTAGGACCCTTTGACATAAGTGCACTTGCTGGTCACCAATTAGGACCATTTGAGTAACATCTATTTGGACCATGATACAAATGTAAAACTCATGGAATGGTCAGAAAAGAAGTTTGTAGGCAAGGTCAACCAAAAGATAGCCAATAACATAATTTTAGGACAGGTTGACCTAGCTAAGAAATTGGATAATGTAAAGATATATTCTCCATTCATAAGTAGGAGATAATATTGAATCTAATGCTTCTACTCAAGATGACCTAATGAAGATAATGCTTCTCACTATGTGCATAAGCTAAGATAGGCAATGCATTATCTTCATACTCAATATTAGGTTTGGTAGGAGTTCTTGTTTTTGGCAATTCAACCAAATTTTGTATTGTAGACTCCTCCTTATCCTTTGTTTCTTCCTTATCCTCTTCTTGTATCACTATGGCTAGGGGTGCACTTGCTATCTGTACTATTATACTTATATCTGCCCCTGTTGTTGCACTCGGCTCCTGATGAGCTTGCATGGGTATTCTTGGTGGTGATGGAGATAGTAGAAATGTGTTCTTACCAAAGCTAAGAATTAAGTACTGAAGATACTATTGTCCTTTCCACTTAATCTTTGACACCAAATGTTCTGCAATGATCTAAGTGTGACAAGCTAGTGAAGATGACCTAAGTATGACCTTACAGGGTCAAGACTTTGTATCCATGTATCTTAGCTTATACCTAGGACAAGCTTAATATTATTCTTGTGGTTGCCATGTATCTTAGCTTATACCTAGGACAAGCTTATACCTAAGTGTGACAAGCTAGTGAAGATGACCTAAGTATGACCTTGATTCTGACCTTAATTAGGACCCTTTGGCATTACTTACAAATAGATGTTCCCTAACACTTACCAAACAAGAAATTTTACCATGTCATCTATAATAGCCTACTTATTATACCATGATTTATGGTATAATAGATGTTAAATGGTATAAGCTAAGATAATGATTTGAATAAGTAAGGATGACTAAAGTATAAGGCATTCTCCATTCTAATAGTTTGTTCCATAGCTAGAGAATAGTTTGTTCTCTTAGTTCTTGCATTATCCTTATTCTCTACTGGCTTTACTTCTGATGGTTTGCCTTGTTAAAGGCCTGCCCTATTAAAGGCTACAACACACTGTAAAATGTGACCCTATTAAAGGATTTCAACACCTTGTTAAGAGTGTGCCTTGTTAGAGGACTTAAGAACATTCAACTTAGAATGCCGCCCTGTTAAAGGATTTACATAGAGCTGTTAAACTCACCTAACTCAATAGGATTTCCAAATTCCTAATACAATTGTGAGAGAGTATTAAGATAATACACCTGATCTAATGCACTCTCTAATGCTGATCTCAGGCTCTTGATCTGCTCTTCTATAATTGATCTTTGCTAGATCTGATTTGTTGATTGTGTTCCTTGTTCTGTTATGATCAACTAGATGTGTAAATGTTGTCCTTTCCACTTAATCTTTGACACCAAATGTTCTACAATGACCTTAATAATAGGCTCTACATTTTCTTCTTCTTTTCGCACTTCTCACTTCTTTGTTCAATGGTGTCAAGACTCCCTTATAAATATTAGTGGTTCATTATGCATCCTTGGATAAAATGTTCCTGCTCAAATCTTAAAAATTCACCCATTAGCTGCATGCAATCTCCAATTTTCTGATTGGCTGCATGAGTATTGCATAGGTAGTTGTGAGGATTTGATCTTATCCTTTTTTCATGTCATGAGTCATGCATAACCATTTCACATCATGGTTTGTATTGGCACAAACTATTATGCTAATCCGGTGTTGCTCAGCACATGAAGTAATATTGATGCTCAACATCATCTATTCTGGATTGCTCAGCATCCACTATGTTTCTGCGTTACTCGACTCTTGTAGAATTACTATGTCACTCAGCACCTGTTAGTTTTCTTCATTGCTCGGCACTTGTTGGATCCTAAGTTACTCGACACATATTGGTCTCATCTGCTCAGCACCTACTGTGACTTGCTCAGCACATACTATCTTTTGGTTTGCTCGGCACTATCTGTAACTCGACATGCGCAGTGAAAATTTTTAAGTGTGTTGACACTCAATTTTCAATCTTACTTATTTGATCAACAATCTCCCCCTTTGACATGAGTGTCAAAAACACTTAACTGACCATTCATGATCCAACCATTATTTGTACATTATTTTCTTGCAAAATTTCAAAAAAAATATTGTGAACAACAATATACCTTATGACTCCCCCTGAGTTGATTATGTCATGAATTCTGATGTCTTGTGCCATTGTGCCTAATGTACTTTATTCTTTGACATTTTTCTGACCTATTCTTTCCTTTTGATCCTGTTATCTCCTTATTTTACCATATGCATTTCTCCTCCTTTAATATATCTCCCCCTTTGAATATTATCTCCTACATTATCTACCCCCTTGAATATTTTCTCCCCCATTTTGACACTTATGTCAAAGGGTCCTAATTGGTAATGCCATGCTTGCCCAAAAATGTTTTATTTACCTCAAGGAGTATTTTGAGAGCTACATCCCAGTTA
This sequence comes from Cupressus sempervirens, assembly GCA_028749045.1. NCBI lineage: Eukaryota > Viridiplantae > Streptophyta > Pinopsida > Cupressales > Cupressaceae > Cupressus > Cupressus sempervirens. The sequence goes on from CM053784.1 coordinate 96,830,497, forward strand.
TTCAATGCAATATCCAATGACTTGTGTTGGATTGCAAGCTCTATTGCTAGATCAACAAGTCCTTCATGTGTAGAAATATTTGGATCCTTCTTCAGGACTGTTTCTGCATACATTTTCTCCTTATGTAATATCTCCAAATGAGGAGTGATAGAGGCTTGTATTTGCATCATCTTTTCTTTAATAGTGGCCTCTTCTACTGATAATGCAGCTAATTCCCTTTGAGTGTGAAGTGTTTGAGAAAAATGCTTCTCACTGTGTGCAGGATTTGAGGGTAGTTGCATGTTGGAGAGCTTTAGTTTTCTCTCAAGGTTCAAATTTTTTGGATTTATTTCTTATGTGAACCTAGAAAAATCACACAATTTTTTATAAAGGGAAAAGATGTTCCCTAACACAATCTTTACATTACCCAATTTCTTAGCTAGGTCAACATGTCCTAAAATTATGTTATTGGCTATCTTTTGGCTGACCTTGCCTACAAACTTCTTTTTTGACCATTCCATGAGTTTTACATTTGTATCATGGTCTTCATTATTCACTTGATTAACTATATCAGATAGTTGCTCAAGGATTGGCCTGCTTGAATCTGGAGGTTGTAGGTTGAATGCATCCATGAATATATATTTGATCTCATGCATTGCCTGCTTGTATTTGTAGTCTTTCCTCAATGCCTCTTGCCTCCTTCTCTTATCCAATGCACTCTATATTTCATTCATCTTTTCTTCAGTTAAAGTGCTTGAATCATAATAGGGTATTTTAATTTCTTCATCAAGCTCAGGAATACCATAATGAATGGTCTTGGCTACCCTAGTAGAAATTGAGCTTGGTGTACTGACATATAAGGTCATATTTTCAATACTCGGTTGCTGAGCAGGTTTGGTAGGAGTTCTTGTTTTTGGAAATTCAACCAAATTTTGTATTGTAGACTCCTCCTTATCCTCTTCTTGTATCACTGTGGCTAGGGGTGCACTTGCTATCTGTACTATTATACTTATATATGCCCCTGTTGTTGCACTCGGCTCCTGATGAGCTTGCATGGCTATTCTTGGTGGTGATGGAGATAGTAGAAATGGAAGTCCAATAGTTTGAATGATTTGAGGTGGTTCTTGTGGTGACACCTTAGCTTCTTTGAGTTTATCTATTGACTTTTGGAGTTCATCTATACTGACCAATATGGGACTTGTATACAACTGTGCTTGAAGAGTTGTTTGGTCAAGGATCTTAGTGAGATCCTCTACAGTTAGTGGATCGATGTTTTGACTTGAGGTGTCAACAACATCCTTAATCTTTATGATTTCTGCAGGTGTGATAGTAGAGTGAAGAGGGCTAGGAGGTGAAAGTTGTGTGTCTTGCACACTTTTCTGCTCATCAGTATCTTTGCTTTCCTCCTCTTCAACCTTTTTCTCTACTTTTTTCTTCTCTTCTTTCCTCTTTCTTCTCTCTTTTGGCTTAGTAGTGGCTTCTTCTTTGTATTCCTCTTCAAGGAAATCTTCAGTTTTCTTATACAAATTATTCCATGATCTTGTGGTTTTTTGTACAACTTCTTCAATTTTGTTTTGGAGAATGGAGAATGCCTTATACTTAGGTGTAAACCTAGTGTTATGCCTTTTGACTACTTTAGTTATCTATTCCCTTGTCAAATCAGGTAGTATGCTTGCTAGGGTTGATTCTCTCATCTTCCTCCTCCATTTTCAAATAGAAATGCCATCTGTCTTCTACAATTTTGGACAATTCCTTTGGAAATTGTCCATTAAGTTCAAGAGGTGTATACTTGAACTGTCTGATTAATGCATAGACTGATTCTTCTATTCTATTTTGTTCCTCTTTGGTGAACTTATTGAAATCAATCTTTTTCATTTCACTTAAGTCTCCATTCCTAATATTTTCACATAATATATCAACTAAAGACTTAGGAGGATGACTTACCTTTCCAGACTCATCTTCCTCATTAGTATCAGGTTGAGCCACATATCTTTTCCTTTTCCTTGGCTCTTCCTATGCCTTCTTGACTGTCTTCTTCGTCTTTGTATCTTCCTCTTTGGCTTTTTGTGTTGTGGCCCTTGTTGTAGCTCTGGTTGTTGGCTTCTTTGGTATAGGTTGAGAAGCAGGAGGTGTTTTTTCCTTCCTTTTGATGACTTTGCCTTTGATGGGTGCTTCCTTGGCTCCTTCTTCCTCAACACTCTCATCTTTGTCTTCACCTTGGCCTTGTGACAATTCAAGTGGCCTTTGTTCTGGCTCATCTTCATCTTTCTCATCATTCCCTTCCTCTTCATCATCACTAATCTCGTCTACTTCTCCTGTAGCACTCGCTTCTTCAACACCAAATTTATTCCTTATCTTTTTCACCAACTTGTCCTTCTTCTTCACTGTTGTGGTAGTCTTTAGGTTTGTTACCACCCTTGATTTGACAACATCATAGGTTTTAAATGCCTTTGCAGTTTTGTCCATTTCCTCTGCAAGTAGTGCTATGATGGATGTTGAAGCTTGGTCAACATCAAGCTCATATCCCAATGGTCTAATCCATTTTACTCTTGGAAGGACTGCTTGGATATAAGTATAGTCAATATCAATAAGAAATCATGTCATTTACATGCTTTTGTACCAATGAAACTGGTATCCTCATTCTTTTCTTCATTGCATTCTTGAAATCATCAAAATAGATAGACATTTGATCATCAAAGCTATCTCCCATTTGTGCAATGAAATCATTTATTTGATCAACAATTATTTTGTTCTGACTCCAGTTGACTTTTCCAAATGAAGGGAATTCCTTCATCACATAGAAGAATATACAAACTAGTACTGACCCAAATTTACATTGTGCTCCCTTGGACTTTCTAATAGCTCCAAGGTTTTCATTAATCTGTTGCAACATGAGCTCTGCAAGGTCGTATATGTGATCCTTCTTCATCAGTTTGTATGCAACATCAATGGCTATACAAGGCACACTATTCAATCTGCTGGACTAATAAAATTTGTGTGATATGATCCTCACAGCAAAATCTAATAGGGGGTCTTTTACTATGTCAATTTTCATTCCCCTATTATTCCATTTTGCACCTATGTTCTTCTCTATTGTTTCCTTCTTTTCACTTCTCAGAGTCTTGGGCCGATCTAGGGTTGGAAAGCCTGTGACCCTATGAACCATTTTCTTGGTAATTTTAACTGGTCCTTGCTCTAACCAAAATGATCCATCATGAATTTTGCTAAGTATTATGTGTATCCACTCAATTTTGAATATGATTGGAAAAACTAGGGCTTTGATTAAACCCTTCTTTTCTATGATTGAAAACTCATCCTTCAATATACCATTGTCATAGAGTCTGTCAAAGGCATTAAAGATTTCCAAGTCTCCTATGGCTCCAATCTTGCAGTTATAACACTTTCGCACATCCTGAACCATAACAAATTTTTTAGGGATGGCAGATAGAGCACCAGTGGGATCATTTTTATATGCAACTTCTGGGATTGGCCTAAATTCGGGTTGCTTAACCTCGTTGCTAACAAGTTGAATTTCATGGCTCTGTTTCCTTTGGGTCAATTTTGAACTAAACACCATTTTTAATTTAACTAGGGTTTTACAATTTAAAATAAATTTCTCAAACTGTACAACTTGGCAACTGAAGGAAAATACCTGGTTAAATGCTTAGATCACTTGGGTAGCTGCTAAATCGCTGCAAATCGCTGGTTGAATGTTTGAAAATTGCTCAGTTGTGCTCTTTTTAATTGCTCTTCATTTGAATGACTCAAAATGAATTGATTTTTGCCTTTAAGCAACTCAAAAACCTTGCATTTAATGCATTTTGTACCTTCACCAATCACTCAGCTTCAAAAGGTTTTTAACTCGACATCCACTCAACAGCTATTCTCACTCGACATCTACTAACTTTGTCAATAACTCGGCAACCACTGCAATTTTACTCAACTTCCACTAAACTTCTTAACTCGACATCCAAAGTAGTTTCACTCAGCAACCAAAGAGAGCTTGGCATCATCATTCAAGTTTTGTCTTAACATCTTATCTCATGCAAATTTGTACTTTGCAGTGCTTCATCATGGTTTAGGGTTGATGTATGATACTTCCTTATATGTATCAGCTCCATAGGCTCATCTTGTGATTAGTTGGATGAGGTATGATCACTTGACCTCTTTGGTGAAGTGACCCCTCCATTGGATGTACTTGACCCATCCTTTTTCTGCCATGTCTTCTTTACGTCTACTCTAATTTGTGCCTCCTCAACTTTTTCTTTGCCCTTATTTACTCTACTCTTGGATGCTTTGGCCTTTGTTGGAAAATTCCTGTTGAGATGTCCAATTTTCAAGCAAGTAGTTTGGTTCAACCATCTTTTATAGTTCCCCTTGAAATGTGTTCTTATGCAGTTTTGGGGTATATGTCCATACTCTTGACAATAGTGATAGCTTTGCCTTGTATTGTAGTCCCAATTGTAATGATGTACATAGTTGTCCCTTCTTACATGCTAATTTGGTGTCCACATAGGCTTTGATCTGCATTCAAAGGCTCTATGTCCATACTTCTTGCAATTGTGGCAGTGCCCATCAAATCTTTGTGTCCTTGTGACTTTAGACCTGCAGTCTTGTGTCATATGTCCTTACATGTTGCACTTGTGACAGTAACCCTTGCTTTTGGGTGTGTTTGGCTGATTGATCCTTCTACTTCTGCAAACATTAGCAGTATGCCCCTTTTTATTATAGTAATGATAGGTGGGTTTAGAATCCTTACCTTTGTCACTTCTTTGCTTAGCACTCTTTGATGATTCCCCAACTTCAGTGCTAATGTATCCAAGTCCTGATGTATCATTGGTTGGTCTTGGGGATTTCAACAACTATTCGAAGTACTTGATGGCTTCACTTGACTTGTTGAGATTCTTAGCTATTTCTTTTTCTCTCTTTAATTCATTCTGTAGTTGTTCATTTTGCATCCCCAAAGTAGAGATCTCAATATCTTTCATATTGAGTTCATGATGAAGGTTCATCAATTGGGCAAGTGTATCCATCTGCATGTTTGAGATCCTTGTTAATTCAGTACATTTTTCTTCAAGTCTATTTGCAAGATTTCTTTTGTCATCTTCCATCATGACTCTATCCTCAACTGCTCTTTTCTTTTTCTTAGTGATTTCACATAGCATCATGGCCTGTGATTCATGCTCTATCTTAAGAGTTCTTATCTCTTCTACTTGAACTCTATTTTTCTTCATCAATTCTGCTATTGTTGCATCAAATTCTTTGGAATCTCCTTTGGAAAATACTTGTGTGGTGTCAATCTCTTTTTAGTTAATATCATTTTTGGCTATAGCTGTTCCCTTCCTTGTTTTTAAGGATTTTCTTAATTCCTCTCTAGCTTCCTCTACCTTGTGTAGAGTGAGATGCACATCTATCACCTGGTTCTCAATGATCTTCCCAAGCTTGAAGACTTCCATCTTCAGATCTTTTCCTCCAAGCTATTGAACTTCTTCTTGAGAGAACAAAGCTCTGATACCAATTGTTGGAATGTCTTAATGGGAAGAGTGCTTTTGAGAGGGGGGGGGGGGGGTGTGAATCAGAAGTACTAGCCTTTTTAACTACTTTTAAACCCTTAATAACACATAACTTAAATTAACATGCATGCATAAAAATATTAAATAATCATGAGAAACAAACACGCATCACCACATAATACTTGAGATTTTGGTGACCCAGAAACCCTCCAAGAATAAGAAGGTAAAATTGGGGTGGGGATGATACCCACAAAATTACTGCAGCAATTGATTTCAACCACTTTTGATGGTTTGCCCTGTTAAAGGCTTGCCTTGTTAAAGGCTTGCCTTGTTAAAGGCTACAACACACTATAAAATGTGACCCTATTAAAGGATTTCAACAACTTGTTACGAGTGTGCCTTGTTAGAGGACTTAAGAACATTCAACTTAGAATGCCACCTCGTTAAAGGATTTACATAGAGCTGTTAAACTCACCTAACTCAATAGGATTTCCAAATTCCTAATACAATTGAGATAATAAACCTGATCTAATGCACTCTCTAATGCTAATCTTAGGCTCTTGATCTAATCACCTATAACTGATCTCTGCTAGATTTGATCTGCTAATTGTGTTCCTTGTTCTGTTCTAATCAACTAGATGTGTAAATGGTGTCCTTTCCACTTAATCTTTGACACCAAATGTTTTGTAATGACCTTAATAATAGGCTCTACTTTTTCTTCTTCTTTTTGCACTTCTCACTTCTTTGTTCAATGGCGTCAAGACTCCCTTACAAATATTAGTGGTTCGTTATGCATCCTTGGATAAAATGTTCCCGCTCAAATCCTAAAAATTCACCCATTGGCTACATGCAATGTCCAATTTTTTGATTGGCCACATGAGGATTGCATAGGTGGTTGTGAGGATTTGATCTTATCATTTTGTCATGTCTTGAGTCATGCATAACCATTTCACATCATGGTTTGTATTGGCACAAACTCTTATGCTACTCTGGCATTGCTCAGCACATGAAGTAATATTGATGCTCAACATCATCTATTCTAGATTGCTCGGCATTCACTGTGTTTTTGCATTACTCAGCTCCTGTAGAATTACAATGTCACTCGACACCTATTAGTTTTCTTCATTGCTCGACACCTGTTGGATCCTGAGTTACTCGACACATATTGGTCTCATCTTCTTGGCACCTACTGTGACTTGCTCGACACATACTGTCTTCTGGTCTGCTTGGCACTATCTGTAACTCAACATGTGTAGTGAAAATAGTTAAGTGTGTTGACACTCAATTGTCAATCTTACTTATTTGATCAACAACATGTTGCATCAGATTTACTATCTAGAAGAAAATGAAAACCTTCTTCCATACATTAGATTTCAAAATCAAATTTCCCTTTAATAACTAACACAAAGTTTAGCAAAGTAAAGCTCTGTTCTACTACAGCTCCAAATTTTTCCTTCTTTTCCTCGAAGAACTGGAAAATCTCTCTATGAGAAAAAAAACCTCGAAAACCCTTTCCCTACCATAGCATAAAATATCCTTTTGGAAAGGGAAAAATGGAACCCTTTCTTTCTCTGCTATTGGCTTATTTATTATCTCTTCACTTCCTGTGAAAACTTTTCAGTTTTCCTAACTGAATCTTGAAAGCTCTTATCTGCCTGTCTTTACATAATTCTAAAATAACATTCATTGGGGGAAAAATAAATATGTGAAGGATAATTATAATGTTTTAATAAAACATTATGACTATTTAACTTTTTTTTCAATTTTACCCATGGGCACTACATGTCACAGCTACACTTGGAAGAAAATGGACATGTCTCAGCTGCTGAAGATCAGCTTTGTATGCACCATGCTTATGAATGTGATAAGCAACCCAGTTTGACACAACCATTACCATTATTATAGGTAGAATAAAATCAAGACTAGTTATTCCTTCAACCATGGTTATGACCACATAAATTGGTGACTAGAAAACTCCTCCAAGAAGAGTAGTTGCACCTATCAAAGCATGAAGTTCAGGTTGAATGTTGGGCCTAGAAATATCAAGCGATACAAGCAACCCAAAAGAGCTTTATAAACTCCAACCATCATTGATGGCATGAAAATGCCTTCAAGGGTAAATATTCTTATGCATGTTATCTAGGAATCAAGCATTTGAATTTAAAATTGCATATTTTCACTGATACTAACCTCTGCATTTGGGTCCTTATTTACACCCCCTTATATCGGGCACATACTTTTTTTCTTGGTATGGTGATTACTCAAACCAAGTGCCTTCAACTTTGAGGGATGATTGGTATCAGACATTCCATCATGGCCACAGTCGCGGTGCCCTCGAGCTTCTCCCTTTGTGTGATCTTCAATGGAGATATGGGTGCAGTTTAACATTGAATATCGATGGCTTCCTTTATTTTCATATGCTAACCAAGCTCTTTGGTTACCTTATTACATGATCAAAGTGCATTTTCACGCTTGCATGTGTTTTTTTGGGCTCATTTCCTTTTCAATTTGACTCATCAAACACTTTGATTCCTTTAATTTGGTCTCGATTTCAATGAAGAGGGCATAGACTAAAATATTCATTATGTCTATGTGATATCTATAAGTTTGAGCATAAAACTCGCCTATTGTCATTCCCTCATGATCAGGCCGTAATCTTTGCTCAAATGGATTTTTGAATTGACACATGCCATAGCCAGCACTTAGATCTATCTACTCAGGTTTCTTTAGTTTAGTATCATCATGAAAAGCTTTAGTGTTGATTCAGGTCATTAATAATAGTCTGAGGCATTTGAAAAAATCAATCGCTCCTTATTATAACTGCAATACCTTCGATTTGCATGTGTCAGATTCTTTATAAGCTACGAGTTCAAGAGTCTAAATCCATGAATGGACATAGTTGAGAGTGTCGATAGCTGGAGGATGTGAAATGTGCTTCCATTCTTAGAACATGATAATAAAACACAACTCCATCAACAATGTGCACATTTTCTTCTATGCAGTTGAGTTGTATGTTGGGCTAGAGCCTGATTTTTTATTTTTCAAATGTTGTCACTTCTTATTGTGTTTGGGCTATGCATTTTTTCCTTTGGGTGTTCTCATTTTGAAGTGCTTTATTGAACTGATGGTGTACATGTCCATGTTGGTATAACTAGCACTCCTTTTTCAAATTCATCCAAACCAAGCTTCCTTGTCAATGCCTCCAAATGTGGAAGTTTGGTAGATGCATCTTTTAATCCCTGTTTTGTGATTTTGATCCTCTTATGAAGTCACTTTCATACATACTTCAACTTTGCACATAATTCTTATATGCTAGAAACTTTGGTCAGTTGGTATACACCACACCAAGGGTGCTCATTGTTATAGGGTTCTTTGAGATCCTCTTTATGACAAGCTTTTGCAATACAAAGCATCAATGTTAAAGTTTGAAATGCATCACCAAGATATTCAAGACTTGAGGTGTATGGTTGAAGCTCACTTGTTGAGACCTTCCTCTCTTCATTTGATGACCCCAAGGAAGGATAAGTTTCACTACTGGTTCTAGCATCAGTTCCACAAAATTTGATTTTCTTGTTTTCAGTATTGAATGGCATTTTTGTTTCTTGGTGTTCAAATATTTGTACTTGGCTTAATAGATTATTCATATGTGATGTTTCAGCTACTAAATCATCACTTATATTAGCTTGCATAATTGACACATGCCTTCTCTTTCAAGAAGAAGAATTGTCAACTTTAGGATTAAGATTTGTATGAGATGGTGTATCGTTACTATCCACAAAAATTGGTAGTGACAATTGGGAAGAGTAGTTAATAGTATCAATGGGCATGTTGTCTTGAACCTTTTGAACTAAGCCTTTGAATTTTTGAATTGACAAACTACATCTCTGAACTGGAAATGAACGTCTCAGAATAGACCATTAAGCCTACATGAGCAAATTGAACTATTTTGAACCACTTTGAATACTTCAAACTTCAGTTTGAAGTGGTTCAAAAACTTTGCACTTGAAGTTTTAAAACCATGTCCATATTACGTACTAACACTCTTATTATGTTGGAAAGAAGGTAAATCCTTGTATGCTCCTAGAAAATCAACTAAAGCATCATTAGAGGAAAATATATCTAAAGACGTGTTCCAATTAAATGTTACAAGATGTGGGCTTGATAACTTCAAAGGACCATTGAAAATATGATTCACATTCAAAAAGAAAGAAGGTTTCTTATAAGGATTAAATCTGACACTAGAAGTGTATTCACAACCACCATTTGATATAGGAACATGTATTCTGTGTTCAAAATTTCCATATCCTTGAACATTGAATCCATGCTTAGTGAGAAAATGATATCTAGGACTATAAGTTTTAGAGTAATAAAGTTTTTTCTTATTAATTAAATTGTATTGATTTGATTATTAAATCACTTATCATCTCTAGTTTACTTGAGCTAAACTTTGGGCATATAAGAATCAATTCTTGTATTAATAATTATCATGCAACCTAGGTTTTACCTTTTAAGGTTTTCACTTCCTTTATAAGTATTGATCTCTTTTTTATTCATTCATTCATTCAATTCAATTTGCAATTCTTTTTTGCACATCAAGAATGTCTTATCTGTGGATCTTTGAATTCCAACCTCCATAGCTTTTGCTTCTCTCTTTCTATGATAGGTGTTTGCATGCAGGTGATTCTTGGGAGCTATGGGGTTGATATTTCATCAACTTCAACATGGTATCATAGCTCCAGATCTTCATGCCCCTATTCTATTTATGAGAGGGTTGGCTTGGATTTTAGATCTGTATTTTTTCCTTCAGAGTTTTTTTTTTTTTTTTCCTTTATATTAGA
>CM053784.1:98170826-98355826 GCA_028749045.1 Cupressus sempervirens
CCTTGGGATTTAACTTCAGTGACTATTGGGGCCCAATGCGAAGTATTTTTCTTTTCGGTGACATCCACACTCAAGTAACCCATCTACAAGCAAGCTACTATATATTCAAGGAGCTCAAGCAAGCAAGCAAGCATTGAAGGCATTCATCCATCATCCATCAAACGTTTATGCATTTCCGTCCATAGATCTAGCTTCTTTCTTCTTCAGAGACAATGGCCATCAAGGGAGGAGATCTACATTCATCTATTCAATTCTTTTGAATCTCTTCTTCAATTTGTCATTGAGGCAAATTCCAAGCATCCATTACATGAAGTTTTGTCTTACATGATTTCCTTTTGGTTTTTGTGTTGAGTTAAAGGTATTGCATTAGCTTATTTGATCCAAATACGAAGCATAATCTAATCTACATGGTATGATATTCTTTGTTTTTGTTTTATCTTTACTACACGATAGCATATCCTTTACTTCAATCCAAGGATAATTCCTAAACAGGGGTTTGATCAAGGCAAGCCCCTTCCCCCTAACAATTTCCCTTTCTCCCCCTAACAATTTCCCTTTCTCCTATGTGCAGGTGCAGATTCAGCCCTAGTCTAGAAGCACAATTTCAGTCATAGTCTCGAGACCTCCAGATTTAGCCCTCCTAGGTATAGGTCGCCTCAAGTTTGACCTATTTCTATAGCTCCCAATTTTTTTACAGCAAACTGACTCAACTCTCGGGTTTTTAGATCCCATTTTGTTTTCATTTTTATACAGTTTGACAGGGTTTCTACAGATCTGAAGTTGCTTCCTCTACTAACACAATTTCAGTCATAGTCTCGAGACCTCCAGATTTAGCCCTCCTAGGTATAGGTCGCCTCAAGTTTGACCTATTTCTATAGCTCCCAATTTTTTTACAGCAAACTGACTCAACTCTCGGGTTTTTAGATCCCATTTTGTTTTCATTTTTATACAGTTTGACAGGGTTTCTACAGATCTGAAGTTGCTTCCTCTACTAACCATCAAGATGAGTACATCTTCTTTCTCCCTTTTTTATAGCACTTACTTTGATACACTAGATCTGCTATATTGTTGTTTATCATTGCATGAGTGTTTACTTTTCTTTGCTTGCATACCTACACTCTTACATATAGACGGAAATGACCCTAGAATCATACATCCTTTTGCCACTAGATCTTGCATTAGCACCCCTTTCTCTACTCGGGTTACGCCAATCAGACTTAGTTCAAAGGAGTTACATTTTAGGGGCCCTTCCAATTTATTTGTGAAGTGGTGGTCTACCATTGATCACCATTTTCTGTTATACACAAGCTACTGGATTTCCTGTTGATGGAATGCATAAACCGCTATAACCCAAAAACCAGATAGATCAAGAAACAAAATGAGGAAGTTCTTATCACTCTAGAAGGAGAAACGATTCAAAGCTCTCTCTGATTTCTAGTATAGGAGATGTTCACACATTGGGACTTTACCTCATCATAATTAGAGTTTAGCGCAAAGAAAACTTATTTCAGAAATGTAATTGCTAGGGAGCGTTTTCAACCAAGAAGGCTGGGGCAATCAAAGCTACCTAAAACCATTCATAGTAGTAATCTGAAAGGAGAAATTGCAAACTTTTTTGTTCTTTTACATAGGTTTAGGGGAGACGAGGATACAATTTGTCTTGATGAATGGATATTCTTTTTCTTGCAAACGATCTTCTTTGGGTCTAATTACATGGATTGGGCTGAGATAATCAGTGATCGTATCCGCTAGTTGATCAATCAATTTGCCCTCTATAAGTTCTTTTACATGTCATCCTATTTAATTTATGCCCTAGCCTGCACACAATGTTGGTCAGGTTAGAATATGTGGAGGAGTTCAAAGAGGATATAAAGATCTATGATTTTTATCCTATCCAACAATTACATAAAAATTTATGATAATATCCGCAGGTTAAACGACACAGTTACAATGAAGCTAGTTCTAGAATTACAAGGATGCCCTGAAAGGAGGATCTCCCGTGAAGTGACCACAATGATTTTGGAGTATGGCAGCTATTTAATCTGATTCCCAACATTTACATACATAAGAATTGGTTCCTTTGATGACTTCCCTTGGAAATTACCTAGGTATGCGGATGACAAGATTGTCATGGTAGAATTGTGCAGGCAAATTTCTGAGGTAAACAAGAGGTGTGCAGATAGGCACAAAGCCACCATCCCTTTTCCTATGTTATTGGTGGCATATTCATGTTCTTCAAATGCAATTAAGGTTACTAAAGTTGCTAGCAAATATGCAATGGAGATCTATGATCTTTTAAGGCCACATTTTGATTCAAGTAATTACGTTAGAGATAACTTGCAATTAGATCCTGCTTATCATCATGTACCTACTCTAGAAGATTTCTAGGTAAATCATACTGATGATTGGAATCCTACGAGTCTTGCCAACTTGATGTTGGTTATCCAATTGGTTATGGCCAACTTGACAAGACTGATCAATTCGATTCGAGTCTTCTGCAATTTTGGCTTTGCAAGACCAAGGTGGGTATACCTAGTCCTGAACAAATTGCTTGAATTTAAGATACTTAAAACAGATTGGTTAGAATGCAAATGCAATGAAAGTTTTCCAAGTGGCAAGGATTATAGAAAACTTTTGACTTACTCAAATAAGTACAACTTTTAATGATAACTTCTAAATATGAATATTTCGAACTTGTACATCCTGAAAAATAATAAATATGATTACTTGAAGTGAAATGGTTAAAATAAAAGTGTATGCGGATTACTATATAACCGAATATATTAATTTTCAATGGATAGATGCAAAACAATTGCCAGCATATAGATAACAAAATCACAAGCAATGAAAGACCAATGCTTGAATTCAAAGGGGGGTGATAGAGTCAATATTATAAGCTGTAATGTACAAATTTATGAAATCTTATATATTTTGATTATAAATAATTTAATCATCAAGATGTGAGGAATCAATTGCGCAATTTCAAACTAGTCTATAATGTTTTAAACTCTTATAGAGACAAAATAGATATAGATATGGAAACAAACTAATATTTCATTATATCTGTAATTATCAAGTTTGAAAAAACTACAATTGATTCATTTCACTTATCTGATATTAAATTATTGACAGAAATGAAAATGTGCTCATAAAGGACACAACTATACAATATTTAGATTCTAAAGCTTCTTATAAACAAATAAAATGAACTTCTTCCTGGTTATGTGGGAAAAGAAACAATGAAGACATCCATTATGGTTGCTCAATCCATTGCCTTTCAATCAAAGTCACATATAAAATGTTTTCTCAATGATTATCAATTGTTGTACTTCTGATTTCACATCTCATATTTATAAGAGGCTAAGAGATGTTGGTTGCTTTTCCAAGGACCACACCCTTCCATAACAAATAACTAATCATTTCAAAGTTTTAATATAGCTTAGATTTAGCAATTTCATGATTTTGTGTCTTATATTTTAAATGATGGCCGAAATCTATCTGAACGGTTTGCTCGACATTGGAATAGAACAAGGCTCCATATCATTTACACACTGATATCCTTTCGATAATCCTTGATGCCAACGAAGAAATAATGGTGACGTTGATGAACAAATATGATGTATATCCCCAATTTCCTGTACAGTGTGCATATAAGATGCCCGGAGATACTTCAGCAATTTCTTTTTGTCGTGAATCTCTCTGTTTCCACGGTGACGCTCCAACTTATCGGGCTTATTAGATATTCTTTTTCTTTTTAAAAAAATCTTCACCGACTTCAAATTCTCTCTCCAGTAATTGTAATAACAAGACTAATGACATTGTGTAATATGTTTGGTGTTCATGGCGTATCAGATGATTTTGGAAATCCTTCATTCTTCATTTCCAGGGATACTCCCTATTCACAACGAGTGGTGCTAAGAGACTCGCCTTTCTACAGTTATAGGCGGATAGTGCAAGGATTTTTCATATGTATTAGAAATGCTTCTGGATTACCCTTCAACTTGAGTGTTTGTTCATGGCATTGTTGATAATATCCACACTTCAGTGCCTATGGTTTTCAAAATAATTGCTCGGGAGTGCACTTCAAATAAATGAGTATAAGTTCAACCATTATCCCCTTTTTACTGCCAATACAACAATCATGGAGTAAATCACCCGATTCATAGATGTAAATAAATACCTCAAATTATATCGCTATGGCCACAAGAAGTTGTTTTTAAATGTCGAAATTTTAATACACAGGATAGTATAAAAAATGAATCCAAACAATTAAGGGGAGTGATGGGTAAAAGCTCTTAACTTGTGTTTTATCAGAAGAATGAATTGGCATCCAATACCATGCCTGGATTAATTTTTCAATGCAATTTCTATACAAATGCAATCATTATTTTGCCGCCCCTCATTCTGCCATCCACGGGATTGTCAATATAGGTTCTGCATGCCCATCAGATTTTGTTGATACAGTACATACTCCTGCTGGAACCCCGGTAGTATCTTGACCTATAATCGGTTCTGTTTTCAAGCACTTTAAGATGTTGATTTTTTTGGACAAATGATCAGGGAATGGATTCCTATCACCCCTATCCATAACATAAAACTGGAATAAATCAATTAGGGCTAAATTGAACAACCTGCATATCAAAATACAGTAAAATCTTAGAAATTTTATATAAGAATGATGATTCATGTAAAACTGTGACTTGGAAGTATATAAGAAAAAGGCTCATCTTGATCAGCATTAACAAACACAAATCACAATATAAATGTACAAGATAGAAAAATAAAGTTATTCATAAAACTGAAGATTAAACAAGGTGCTCAAATGGAGGCCCTGATCTGTAAAATTCTGGTCTCCATCAGTAACATCGATAACCCATGTTTCCAACATCCATATGCAAGCTCGTCAAGTGTTGTTGAAGGAGGAGATGGGCAATCACCTGAAAAAGAGCAGGGCATAAAGGCTACTTGTGGGTCCGACTTTGTACTAAAGATTGACTTAACAGGGGATAAAGAGGCTGAAAAGGAAAGAGTGAAAGGTTGAGGAGTCCAAAAAGAGGAAACAAAGAATCTTCAAGGAGATACTAATCAGAGAGAAGAAGCAACACAAGATCCTCAACCTTCAAGCTCTAATTCTGGTTAAGTAACTAATTTTCCTTGTACCAAATCAACTCAAAGTGTTGCTCCATCTGTTAAGAGAACTCTTTTTGTCAATTATAAATCCTTATAAAGAGCGACCCAAGTTCTTTCCACCCCAACATGGATAGAAGAAACCGTGGAGAGAAAGAGGAAGAGAGAATCAAGGAAAACAACCTTCAAAAATTCAGTCTCACAACTACTCCAAACTACACAAACCTCAAAAGCTTAGAAGCTAAGGGCTACCTCTCACTTTTGTTGAGGATGAACAAACAGGGCACGTGTTCTTTGAAATGGCCCAACCAATACTGCTAGAGGACCCTGGCACAACCGCAATGACTGATTTCCATATAACAAGGATAGACACAGGGGATCCCAAGTATGATTGAGATATGGGGATCTGGGAGTATGCCATCAGATGATACACAAAAGATTGGAAAAGACAAAGATGGACAAAAAACAGCTGAATGTTGTGTTTGAGTTACTATCAGAAATCTTCAAAAATTACTGGCTCCATTGTCTTCTCAGATAGAGGGTACGTCGGATACCATATTAGATCTAACCACTGATAAAAACCTGACACTAAAACAAATAGCCATCTTGAGAATGCAACAAGAGGATGGATCGAATATCTAAGAGTACGTGGTTTACTTTCAATTGACAGGTCAAGTGAGTCTTATGACTCCTTGATGCTAGCTCAAAACCATTTAACATAAAAATAAGGATGGCTAAAATAGAAGAGAGCACCTGCAAGCAGATGTGAAGCAAATCAAGGAAGTGATGGACATGAAAGAGGGTAATGCTGTAAAGCTAGGTCTGTTACAGTCACCCAATGAGCCTTTCCAAAAGTGGATGTTTAGTATGTTGTATAAATGTGAATGTATCTCTAAGAGTGTTAAGAAATTGAAAGAACTCATGGATGGCGCCAGGGAGAATATTGATCGGATAAGAACATATTTCTCAGACATTGGCTGTGATTTATATAAGGAGATTTAGGAGAGATTACTGTGGACAAACTGAAAATAATTTATCAACAGAATATTGATAACATAACTAGCCCACAGGTGTACTGCTGCAAAATTGACGCAACTTATATGTGGTGTGGTAATCATTACCTAGCTTTCAAAGCTAAAGCCAAATAAATAAAAGAAGATACCATTTATTGGGTCATTACAAGCACTGATGTAAATGTTCCTGAAATTGATGATATTGCTCATGTGACTGTAGCTGTGCAAAATTACAAGGAAAGTCGGGCGACCCAAGAGACAACTGCAGTGAAAGAAGGGGAAGCAACACCCACTTAACACCTGGGTTCAGAGTTATTTTTAGTTTTGAATTTCATAATTAGCTGGCGTTTCTAAAAGCCTTTTCTTAATTTTATTGTTTTAAGTGGTTTTCTTTTAAAGACAATTTCTTTGCAACTGTTTCAGGGAGACGAAAAAATTATATATCTTGATTCGAAACTCAACAAAAGGGATTAGCAGTTTTTGGTTCAAATTACCGCTTTTACTTTGACAATCGAATGTGATTCAAATTTGGAATAATGCTGTTGTTCATTTGGATTTCATTCCCTGTTAATGAATGATTGAAAATGGAATAAAAATGAGTAGATTGAATTATCGATGTTCAACTGTGTTTTGAAATCAACAATTCTGATGTGTTCTTTGAGCCACTGTTTACTCTGTTCTGGTCAATTTCTTTCAATTAGGCAGATCTTATTTATATAATTTGGAGTCTGTTATACATTTTCATCTTTGGATGAAAATGAATGTTCATGGTGTCATTCTATATATATCTTTAAACACTTTAAAAAATTGCTTTAGTATTTCTGCAAATACTTCATGGTGATGAGTATTCATTAAGGCCTTCCTCTGCTTTTTGGTTAAAAGCAAAACCAATTAATTTGTTTGAAAGTAAAAACTTATACTTTGCATATCTGTAATAAGGCAGTTGTACCTTGTAATTCAGAGATCAAACTACTTAATAGTTTTGTTCAACTGTTGTGGAGTGAAGTGGTTTCCAGGACTTGAATCATTTTATTCAAGAAGCCAATTTGTTAACCAACAAGATTGTTCCTTTGCCTCTCTAAATTCACAGGTCTATGGGCTATTCCAATTCCATCATTCCTTGCTTGATTTTGGTGTGTTTTGATGATGAATTTGATGCTTGTAAAACTCATTGTTGCTGTCCTAGACTCATCCTTACCTCCAACATTTCACCTTCTTTGGGTTCAATTTTCAACTCCCCATACTTTCATGAAACTCACCTTCGTAGGGAGGTGAAATTTTGATGTTTGTTGGGATTTCGAATCCTGAGTGGGGGTTGGATTCTGCCCTTCTCTTGGGATTATTCTACTAACCTAATGTGACAACTCAATCTCCCAATCTCCATTTTCTACCTCAATTTAAATTTAATCTGCCTTGTTTTGGAGTCGCAAAAACCATCATGGTGACCTTTAACATCAGTTTGACTTTCATTTGATTTACTCACTTTCCCTGCTTATCTAGAAGGGGGAACTTGCGTTGTGTTGAGATTAGGAATTTTGACTAGGACGCAGATTCTGGCCCCAAGTCTGGATTTTTTCACTTTTCTTAGTTTCACTTTGCTAATTCAGGCATCCCCCCCCCCCCCCCGCCAACCCAATTTGTATTTCATAATCCAACATGACTTTGAAAGGTGATTCTCATGCCTTGTTCAACCTGATTTATATTTTGGTTGACCAAAATTCTTTCCAAGTTCTGATTTTTTGCTCCAAATCAGAGCACTTTCCTTCAAGATTTTATTTGATTTTCATCTCTCGTTCTCAATTTTTATCATTTTATCAACTTGGAGTTTTAGTTCATCATTGAAATACCTGTTGGCCATTTTTGATCCCATTTCCCATCATTGATAACCGATCTGAGAGGTCTTCAATGGGCTGAATTCTTTGATGTGGGTTAACACGCTCTTCGGTCGGGTCAACATCTTGTGTTAACGCGGTTTCTTCATAAGCCGAGTTGGCTTGGTTTCTTCATGTGCCAAGCTAGTTCAGCTTGTTCATGTGCCGAGTTGGCTCATTTTTTCTTTATGTGCCGAGTTGCGGGTTAACGCACGTTTTCTCTGGGGTTAACATTTCGCGTTAATCATTTTCGTCATTTCGGAGAGTGACTTTTCTGCTCTTTCCAAAATCGTGAAATCGTTGTTATCTCTTCAACCAAACATTCAAGAAATGTGCCGACCAATAGTTTCATGCCACGTGGCAGATCCTCCTTGTGCTGGGCTGCTTTTAATTAGACAGTGATCGTATTTTCGCATCATTGTTGGGGCCCCTTGCAAAGATACGATGGCCGTTAGATTTGGAAGCATCTTCAAATATTTACGAGTGCATTTCAGCCATTTGTGGTTATGAAGAAGATATGCATCTATGGTTGGGTTTTATTCACTTGTTGAGGAGATTTTCTGTAGCATCTGGGTTGTCCATATTCAAATGAAGATCTACATCGATGGTTCACACCTTTTGGGGCAAATCAGATTTATTCCACGCGGGTCAACTCTGAAATTTTTGCGGCGGGTTAACTTGAGTGTTATCCCATCCCGCGTTTTTTGATAGCACTGTGGATTTATTTGTTGTGGCCATGACATGTTACAAGGACTATTCTTTAAGGCTGAATGACATTCTTTGGCCTTGTTTGCATGCCATCTATGCATCTCCATGCCTCATTAATGATTGTAATGATCAAATCTCATGGGATTTGATTTTTTACAGCTGGGTGCATTTGTTTTGTCCTTCCTATCACTTCATTACGGCAGGTTGATTTCAAGATCAGATTTAGTTCTGATATTTATTTATTTCTGCTCTCTACAGCTGGACTCCACCTTGGGTTGGGGTTTGAACTTCAACCTGAACTCTTTAAAAGGCAATTGTAAATACTTTTTTTGGGTCTTCTCGATTCTTTCTATTCTGTTATGTTTACTTGCAGCAGCCTTGTGCTCTGCAACTGTATTCCTTACCTTCCATTAATGAAATAATTTTTCTTCCTTACCTCTTCTTGCCATTTGTCAAACGTGCATTTATCTTGCCTTTTGGTGGGTGTTTCTTTCTAGTTTTTCAAGGTTTGTAAGTTGTGTCCAAACTGTTGATGGTTGCTGTATATGTGAAGTTGTCTTTCCTTTCAGCACTTGATCAGTTCCGAACCTGCATGTGAGTTCTTCAAAATAGAATAGAGCCAAGAGCTGTATATCTGGACTTTTCATTGATGTGTTGTGTATACATGGACAGAGTCATAACCATATTTCTATCTCAGTGCATCACCCCCCTTTCCCTCTCTGCATTTTAATTTCAATCTTCTCCCTTTTCCTTCAAAGTGGTAGTGTAGGTGCACCCTGATAGTAAGGAAGTTGGCCTTCTTCAAAGATTCAACCTCAGAGCGGAAGTCCCACACTTGGAGGTCGTTTTCATGTTACACAAGGTCGCTTGAGGGTCATACCTTAAGAAAGGGTGCAGACTTTTGTGTCAACAATACCTCTAGGCATGGGCAGAAATTTGGGGTTTTTTGAGATTTTTACAAGGATTGGAGGCAGAAATCTGGGGTCTCTCGAAATTGAGAATCTTGAAAGTAGTGGGATTTTGACCTCCTCTTGGGATGACTTGAGTCATCCTCTCATTGATTCCTTTGGTTCTTTTCCTTGTAGTCACTTGGAAACCATCTCGATTTGGTCGAAATTTCAGGGGTTGTTGGGATTGTGTGGATCTTGAGACAGTCAAATTCCACCCCTCAGGATTTTAATTTTGCAAGTTGACTCCCAATTCCTTCAAGTCAATTTCTTCAACTCGGAGGGCAAAGTGATGTATATAAAATATAACATTTACGTATAAGTTACTTGTCTTTAAGTTATATTTTATATAAATACTCTTAGGATGTTTGAGATAGGTTTCAACTTTATTGGAGTTATAGTAAAGCTTTTAGATTTTGGGAGTTTCAAAGACATTCCAGCCTTTGCCAAATTTCAGGATTCAACACAACTCCATCAACGTTACCCCCTACAACCTCTCTGGATTCTCTAAGGTGAAATTGGAATTGGAACAAGGATTTGAAAAGGTTCTAACTCATTTCATCACAAATCCCTTGATTTCAACTCCATATCCTTGACATGCTTAGCCCAACTCTCAGTCACACCCTAGACAAAATTGAGTACCTGTTGATGTGAGTTTTATTCCACTACACTATACAGAATCAAACACTTAATGTTTCAGAGTGAAACGCCAAATATTCAATCCTCTCTTGATATAAGGTTATTTCTCATGCTAAGCTTGCAAAGTAAGATCATGAAATGACTTCAAGGTTCCCTTCAAAGGTGGATACTCACTTAGTGAAATAATGTGATTTGCTGGTAATCACTTAGGGGACTTACGCTATTTATTCAATGGACATCAACCGCTTGCACTTCTAAAGATTTAGCTTCACAATGTGCAATGAGAATATGTTTTGACTTTTCCACTTCAGCTCTAAAACTTCTAACCTCTATTACTACTCCTACTTCTACTATGAATGCAAGGAAATGTGGACGAACTTGGACTCTACTAGATGTAGCTTAGTCAGCGGCTCCACCCACCTAGTTCAAGCTTCTAAGGATATACTCAAACGGTTTTCAAATCAATATCTACCCTCTTCAATCCCATCAATGGATGCAAACTAAAGATTGGATATCAATTGAAGTTAAGTACTTTCACTAGCTCATCACAGAAGGCACTCCTACCATCAGCAAGAGGCTAGTGGCATAGTCTATATTTGAGTCAAACAAGTAAACATCCACAATTCCTTCATCCAACTAAACTACTTCTAAACAACATGAAATGAAATCCTAAGTTAAGTGAGGAAATATGGATCACCGTGCAATAATGCAAACTTGATCACAACCATTCACCATGCAAGACACGATAGTGAAAAGTAGAGCAAATTTGGCATTATATTAGCAACAATTCTCCAACAAGTCCTAGACTTTAGCAATGTCAGATTGGCTCTTCCAATGGCAGCCACCTTTCTTCTTCATCTAGACTCCTATCACCAATGTTGGATCGTGCTTCACCTTGGTTGCTTGCTCCGGATTTTCTGCCACATAGCCTGTGCCTCTATAAATCCTTATGATTTCTTCTCTCAGTTCATGGCCTTTTAAAGGGGTTCAGCTTGTTGATTTGCCTCCCACAAGCAATGTGGGATAAAAGTTTGACACCCTTTTAGAGGCTTCTTACTTTACCTTATCAAGGGCCCTAAAAAGGAAAAACGACCTAGGTATGGATTTTTCGCAAAAAAGGCTGTCCACATTTCCCTCTCCAACACATCATCCACGAACTCGAAGGTCACATCCACACTCTACCTTAATCCTTGCAAAGTTGGAAAATCAATTAGGATTTGGATAGGATTCATTCTGTACTTAGTAAAATTCAATCTTGTTTTGCTATCACAAGGGGGGAAATCCACCCTTGTATGGACACTCTTAGCACTTAGAAAAAAATTCCACATTTTGCTCTTGGAGGGAAAATCCACCTTAGTTTGGACATTTCCAACACTCAAAAAAAATCTCCACCCTTCCAAACTCTCCTTGAGGGAAAAATTACCCTAGTCAAAACAAATTTGACACTTAGAAATTTAATCCACCTTAGTTCGGACATTTCCAACACTTAAGAAAAATCTACACCCTTCCAAACTCTCCTTGAGGGAAAAATCACCCTAGTCAAAACAAATTTGACACTTAAGAATTTTTTTGAAATCCATACTCATTTATCTCTGTAATTAACCCTTTCTAGCAAAAGGTATGAGTTTGTTGTTAGCCTATTTCTCCATGGACTTGTAGGATAACCAAAACATCTAAGGGATTTTGAGGCCAATTAGCCTAAGCACCTTTGTTGTAGGTCAATTTGAGGGGTCTGGATGCAATTTTGGCATACTTATAGCATGTCACCTAGGGAAAAATGACCCTTAGTTTGGACAATTTCCAGACTTAGAAAAAAAATTCCATGTTTTGCTCTTGGTCTTGGGGGAAAAACAACCCATGTCTGGATTTTTCCCAGACTTTGAAAAATTTCGAGTTCTAAACTTCCTTCAAGGGAAAAACGACCCTAGCTTGGACAATTTCGACACTTGGAAAAAATTTCAAGCTCACATTTGGGGGAAATCACCTCTTGTCTGGATTTTTCAAATACTAAGAATTTTTTTAAGCCAAGATCCTCCAAAGTGGTGGAAATTCATGGTATGGTCAGATTTTGACTTCCAACACTTATAAATTTTCTTCAAAATGCCAAATAATAAGGGAAATTCATGAATAGTTCAGATTTTGGCCAAAATATGAAGGGAAAATCATGTATAGTCCAGATTTTGGCCAAAACATGAAAGGAAATTCATGTATAGTCTGAATTTTGGCCAAAATATGAAGGGAAAATGATGTAGAGTTTGGATTTTGTGTATTCTTATAATGAAAATTTGATTTTCTTTAGAATTTTAGTCATTTTAAGTGTGGAAAATCAATCTTTATAAGGGTTTAAGGCCCTTATGCATGAAATATGCCTTTGTATTGAATTCTGGACTAATTGACTAGCCAAAATTTAAATACACTTACGATTTTACGTTCAACCCATTATAACATGATCTCGACAGACTTCCATTTTAATGTCCACACTTCAAAATCCCAACTTGGAAATTTGGCCATTGTGTTACCCCTCTGTTTGAAAGCTTTCAACCACACAAACTTACCACTAAAAGCTAACTGGCCTAACAACTACAAGCAAAAAGAGGGGGTCCCCATTTGTAATGGGGTGATGGCGCAAAAACCTCACAACACTACTTAGCAAGCCAATGTTGCCCAAACTCATCTCTCGGACTTGGAGACTTGAAAATTACTACCATCTAAGACCACTACACCTGTTAAAGAAAAAAGAAGGGGTCCCCATTTGTAATGGGGTAATGGTATGAAAACCTCACAACAAGTCTCTCTACAACTTCCACACTAATGTCTACACTTGAACAATATACTTAGACATCTCATCTTTGACACCAATGATGAGATCTAGCAATTGCTTGAGTGCCATTGACATCATAATAACATTTGCAACAATGTGGTCAACATACACTTTTTCTAGGTCTTAATTAACAACTAACATATCAAAGAAATACAATTATTACTTCATTTTCATAGTAAGACAGTTATATCAGTTATGTTCATGTGAAAGAGATTAACGGTTACAATCAGTTAAATGAAATTCATAACTAACATTTGAAAATACCATCAATGAATTTATTATGGAAATTAAAATCTACATACCATGGAATACGAAACCGAAAACAATCTAGGGATGCTTCTGGAAACACCTAGGTTAGTCCACAAATACCACTTAGGATCAAATGACGATTACCATTCAATACCACTATATCAAAAATCAAATGATGATTACCATCAAATACCACTATATCAATTAGGGCATCGATTACCTTTGGATCATTTAGGGTATCACATACCACTGTATCAATTAGGGCATCTATTATCATGGGATTATTTAGGGCATCATATACCACTGTGTCAATTAGGGCATCAATCACCATTGGATCATCTAGGGCATCAGATACCACAGTATCATTTGGGGCGTCAGATACCACTATGTCATTTAGGACATTATATACCACTGTATCATTTGGGGCATCAGATACCTTTGTTTCATTTCTTTTCTTCCTATTGCTAACTGTGGCAATCAAATAAGATTAGAAGATATGCTCATAATCATTAATCTTATAAATGAAAGATTGAAACAACAATCCTATAGATATATTCCATATTCAGTTGGAAGGTCAGCTGATCTAAATGGTTACCAATTACATTGATGAAAAAGGTTGCATTCTTTTAAAGGAAATAACTGAATTCAATGATATAAATTAATCCATCATATCTTCTTGTATAAATATCATAAAAGTAAAAATACCTGTTACTAATAAATGTTTGAATGCTCAACTTATCTTTATCTGATGTACGTCCTGACATCTTGTGGAGAGGGGATACATTGTCAGGGGCTTAACCTCCCAACCATGGACCTCATACTTATTCCCCACACTTTCTCTAATCAGAAAGGCCCTCCCTATCCGGAATAGACATGGAACACCTTGTCAGCCATTGAGCATCCTGGTACTTAATCACACCACTTGACTTGACAACAAAGAATGTATTGGACATGCATGAGCTATCAAATGATTTCTTTTAAAATAATAATTTATTGTTATGTCACATCTGAATTCTGTTTTCATGTTAATGTAGATTCCTTCCTCACCTCTTCACCCTTTTCCTTGGCTATATAGCCGGGTGAGTCCCAGGGGATTGAATCTCAGAGCAACCAACTCTTTCTGTTGATCCTCAATTGATATAAGAATATTATATGTTTCCAACTCATCACAATCTATGATTCTGAGAAATGTAATCTTTAAGACTTACAAAATAAATATCATTTGATTCTGATTTTCAATGGTATAAATAAAATATGATATCATGTCATGGATACTTGGCTTTTATTCATCATAAACAGCTTTGTCCTAGAGAGGGTCTAATCGATGATATTTAAGCAAAGATGATTTGCAGCATAATTTGAAATTGTATCTTACTGCTATAATAGTTGGAATGTAGTAATATTTGATAATAAAACATATTGCATTACTTGAAATATGAACACCACATAACTTGGTAAAATCTGGAAATAGAATGGTTTCTTGTTGGACGCTATCAATCAGCGCCACCCTTCACGGAAGAAGCGCAAATTCTAGTGTGATTAACAATCACTTCTTTAGTAAATTATCAATGGCAAATCGTGGAAGGAATATGCAATGATTAACAATGGTAAATTGCAGAAATATCCATAATATAGAAAGAAGACGGGTGCTAAAAAGAAGTCGGATGGTATGGAAAGGAAGTTAGGTGCAATAAAAAGAAGTTGGATGATATGCTTTTTGCCCTCCGTCTCTCTTGGCTTCCTTATAAAAGGTATTCGAAAGTCTCTTTGGCTTCCAAGAAGCCGTAACTTATGAAGAAGAGACTTGGCTCTTCATCGCTAATGAAATGTGCCAAATGTTCATTTCGATTTTTGCAAGAGGAAATGAATAAATATGGAAAAAGATTTGAAGTTTTCAAAACGAGGGTAATTATAATTTATATCTATCTACTTGCAAGTAGATATACTTATGAGGTGACATCATATTATTTATAAAAATAATATTATGGTGTCACTTTATTCCTATATCTATGTGTACTTACATAGGTATACATTATAATGATGTGGTGGAAAAATCAATCAAAAACCATTTGAGGTACGTATTATTTTTAATTAAATTAATTTATGTTTTAAATGTTTATTTAATAGCTCATGCGTGTCTAATGTGTGTACCTTGTTATGTAGTTGTTAGGTCTTCAACCATGGTGATTCACGATTCATACCCATTTGCCCAGTGATGGTGATGCTCGTATTCCCAATTCTTTTTTAACAATACTTCCACCCCTTCAACATGCTCCCTACAAAAAAATTCTCCACAATTAAGTCATATAACCATAACAAGTTATTAATGATAAATAATCATAATAGCTAATCGTCATTTCAATTTCATGAATTGATGATAAATAATTAACTAGCATGTTATCTTCATACGAAATAATGACGACTAACCATATTACCATTTCGCAGGATTATAACAAATTTAATGGTCAACTGACTTCATGTGAATCTCAACGACTAGATGAACATTTTAAATTGGGTCGAAAATTGGGATGTAACATACCATTCCCCTTGTGTTTCATCGTCCTTGATGAACTTGAAATTATAAGGAACATTATAAAGGAGTATTAAAATTGGGCCAAAATTTGGAATGTAACAAACCATTCCCCTTTGTGTTTCATCGTTCTTGATGATCTCTGCAAATTAGACACTAAAAGAATATTCCACATACAAGATGTATATATAGCATCGTGATATCATTTCTTTTCAAATTTGAGTCAAATCTAAGTCATGACCAAAAATCAAGGTCTATTTTAACTTCAATACTTCTAGAATGATGCTTGCATGATATCATAAAATTAAACACACACTCACCTGAGTTCACTTTATCGTACTTGTGGTCACCTTAGCATCACTTGAATCGATCATGTTGTAGGATATTCTATTTCATATTCTTGTCATACTCATGTAGACACTCACCATATCATTAGTTCAATTTTCATATTGATATCTTCATATAAGAGAATTTTCAGGGTTCAATAAATGAGAGTAAGATAAGTATTCAAAATTGTAATTCCTGGACTAACAAGTTCTAGATCATAACTTGATTACATAATTTAAGTGGCTTATACATACCATCTGGCATATGGTACTCATTAATGAGTAGATCATCCTTGTAAACTTATAGATCACCTGAAAAAGGTTAATAGATCCATGTTTTACATCTATATAACCTCGACCTTCATGCACATCTTATCATAATAACATTTCATTAGAATAATCATCCCATGATAGGAATATACTTCATCTCTAAACAATATAAACAACTCAGTATGTCTTGTTATTTCATTACCATATAAAATCAGTATCACATGTGTATTATACATGTATAACAGTGTGTCAAAGGGTAAAAACATGATATACTATGAAAGATCATCATACATCTAATCAAGATCATAGAGGTTATGTTTAACATGGTACCACACTATATGTATCTCGATCTTCTAGCACGTGGACTACATGCCTGCGCACAATTCTTGAGATGGAGTGCAATTTGATGCTTGTATGTTTTGTCTACCATATTTTGATTGTGGCTTAGACTCTGAGTCCACAAAACTCTTACATTACCATGGAACTCTACCTATCATGCTGAATTTTCTTAGTTTAATCTATCCTTGGGTCATGGATTGATCATAAGTAACTGAAACAAATTTACATAGGGTTCATATCGAGTAGCTCATCTGAGCATGCTCATCATTCACCTGTAAATATTTAGAAGTTCTTCTTTTCCATTTGTGTGACCTAGGCTTTCATGCCCATCTTGTTAGTGTAATTGTTTCAAGGAAAAACTTAAGCCAAACAAAAGTTACATTTATAATAAGCATTGATAGTTTGAATTATGCAAGTGTGTTTACTCCATACTGGAGCACAAAATGACCACCTTGTCGTTTAATCAAACATTAGAAAGGATTATCACGATTTTGTTTTTCCTTCAGTTCAAGTCCAAAATAGATAACAAAATATTACTACTATTTCATAAGAACAAGAATATAATTGCATAAAGTAAATGTTGGGAACATTCAACTGAAAAGAAATATTTAGTCACCATCAAGGTTTAGATAACATCTCATCAAGGTTATGGCAACTGGTTTGTATTGTGCAAGTCTACGCATTTGGACCCAGTTTAATCTTCTAATTCTCTACTAAGAATGGTCTTCCCTCCTAGGATAAGGCACGTACCATTTTGGTCCTGCCACTTGAGCATCCTGGTGTTAGAGTGTCCGCTTAGCAACAGACAAGGTTGAGGATACACCTCCACCAACCCTTCTCTCTGTCAGCTGGCACTACTGACCTCTTAGTGATCCATTTTAGGCAAGCATGCCTTTAATCTACCTTGGCCAAGGATTTAGATGGGCAAATGAACAGCTCGATCACCATCGCTCGACTTGCCAATCATGTCATTTTCTTAGTTCTGATTCATCTTTATGATATTGCAGTTTATCCATTTGTCCATTTCATATGGACCACACCATCATCTCAGCCCTTCCCCAGCTATTCTGGATGATTCCCCAGTGTGATTTAAATTTTTTTTTTTTTCTAGGTTGATTGTAAAATATCCAATTACCTAAAATAAATCTTTTTCAACATTACATTCTCAGTTTCTCAAAAATAGTGTTGGGCCCAAAGTTTCAGCATTGAACCTAGTGCTCTGATACCATATGTAACATACACTTTTCCCGGGTCTTAACTAACAACTAATATATCAAAGAAATACAGTTATTACTTCATTCTCATAGGAAGACAGTTATATCAATTATGTTCATGTGAAAGAGATTAACGGTTACAATCAATTAAATGAAATTCATAACTAACAATTGTAACTACCATCAATGAATTTACTATGTAAATTAAAATCTACATACCATGGAATTCGAAACCGAAAACAATCTAGGGATGCTTCTGCAAACACCTAGGTTAGTTCACAAATACCACTTAGGATCAAATGACTATTACCATCAAATACCACTATATCAATTAGGGCATCAATTACCTTTGGATCATTTAGGGTATCACATACCATTGTATCAATTAGGGCATCTATTATCATTGGATTATTTAGGGCATTACATACCATTGTGTCAATTAGGACATCAATCACCATTGGATCATCTAGGGCATCAGATACCACTGTATCATTTGGGTTGTCAGATACCACTGTATCATTTAGGGCATCAAATACCACTGTAGCATTTAGGACATTAGACACCACTGTATCATTTGGGGCGTCAGATACCTTTGTTTCATTCGTTTTCTTCTTATTGCTAATTGTGGCAATCAAATAAGATTAGAAGATATGCTCATAATCATTAATCTTATAAATGAAAGACTGAAACAACAATCTTATAGATATATCCCATATTCAGTTGGAAGGTTAGCTGATCTAAATGGTTACCAATTACATTGACGAGAAAGGTTGTATACATTTAAAGGAAATAATTGAATTCAACGATATAAATTAATCCATCATATCTTCTACTTGTATAAATATCATAAAAGTAAAAATACCTGTTACTAATAAATGTTTGAATTCTCAACTTATCTTTATCTGATGCACATCTTGACATCTTGTGGAGAGGGAAAACATTGTCAAGGGCTTAACCTCCCAACCACGAACCTCATACTTATCTCCACACTTTCTCTAATAAAAAAAGCCCTCCCTACTCGGAATAGACATGAAACACCTTGTCAGCCACTGAGCATCCTAGTACTTAATCACACCACTTGACTTGACAAATGAAAATGTATTGGACATACATGAGCTATCAAATGATTCCTTTTAAAATAATAATTTATTGTTATGTCACATCTGAATTCTGTTTTAATGTTAATGCAGATTCTTTTCTCTCACTTTCCTTGGCTATACAGCTAGGTGAGTCCCAGGTGATTGAATCTCAGAGCAACCAGCTCTTTCTGTTGATCCTCAACTGATATAGGAATATTATATGTTTCAAGCTCATCACAATCTGTGATTCCGAGAAATGTAATCTTTAAGACTTGCAGAATAAATATCATTTGATTTTGACTTCCAATGGTATAAATAAAATATGATATCATGTCATGGATACTTGGCTTTTATTCATCATAAACAACTCTGTCCTAGAGAGGGTCTAATCGATGATATTTAAACAAAGATGATTTGCAACATAATTTGAAATTGTATATTACTGCTATAATAGCCTGAATGCAGTAATATCTGATAATAAAACATATTGCAATGCTTGGAATATGAACACGACATAACCGGGTAAAATCTATAAATAAAATGGTGTCTTGTTGGACGTATCAATCAGCCCCACCCTTCACGGAAGAAGTGCAAATTCCAGTGTGATTAACAATCACGTCTTCAATAAATTATCAATGGCAAATCGTGGAAGGAATATGCAATGATTAACAATGGTAAATTGCAGAAATATCCGTAATATAGAAAGAAGACGGTTGCTAAAAAGAATTCTGGATGGTATGGAAAGGAAGTCGAGTGCAATAAAAAGAAGTTGGGTGATATGTATTTTGCCCCTCGTCTCTCTTGGCTTCATAATAAAAGGTATTCGAAAGTTTCTTTGGCTTCCAAGAAGCCATAACTTACCAAGAAAAGACTTGGCTCTTGATCGCCAATAAAATGAACCAAATGTTCATTGCGATTTTTGCAAGGAGAAATGAATAAATATGAAAAAAGATTTGAAGTTTTTAAATCGAGGATAATTATAATTTATATCTATCTACTTGCACGTAGATATACTTATGAGGTGGCATTATATTATTTATAAAAATAATATTATGGTGTCACTTTATTCCTATATCTATGTGTATGTACATAGGTATACATTATAATGATGTGGTTGAAAAATCAATTAAAAATCATTTGAGGTACGTATTATTTTTAATTAAATTAATTTATGTTTTATACGTTTATTTAATGGCTCATGCGTGTCTAATGTGTGTATTTTGTTATGCAGTCATTAGGTCCTCAACCATGGCGATTCACGATTCATACTCATTTACCCAGTGATGGTGATACTCATGTGCCCAATTCTTTTATGACAATGCTTCCACCCCTTTGATGTGCTCCCTACATGAAAATATTCCGCAGTCAAATCATTTTATTAGAACAAGTTATTAATCATAATAATCATAACGGCTAACTGCCTTTTCAATTCCATGAATTGATGATAAATAATGTGTTATCTTCATATGAAATTATAATGACTAACCATATTACCATTTCGCAAGATTATAACAAATTTGATTGTCAACTGACTTCATGTGAACCTCAATGGCTATATGAACATTTTAATTTGGGTCGAAAATTGGGATGTAACAATATGTATGTATTTTTTATTAATGTTTTATCGAGACATATCTATGCCGGGCATCTTAAGAAAGGGCCATATTTGTATATGATACCATATTCTTAGCCCTATCTCTATCAATGCGACTTTTTAATTAAGCAAATTATGCATGTTTGTTCACAATGAAAAGAAACACTTACCAAAATTTTCCATGGAACCTCTTTTTTATCACGGTTTATATTTCAAAACATATATTTTAAAGTTGAAAGTTTCACAATTTTAGACTTAGGGCTTAACTTCACAACTCTTTAGCTTGCCCAAATTGACTCAGAGCTTCGCTGAATTTGAGACATGAACACCCATTGTGCCCCTTAAAAAGACGAAGGCAACAATCAAGAAACAAATTTAAAAAATTATATAATACAACTAAGTATTTAATTCATTTTAAAGAATTAAACATGTTAGAGATACCTAGAAAAATGAAATAAACCAAAACATTTAAACGAAAATAAGAGTTAATTTGTAAAAATAGAGTAGGAAAAGAAAAACCAAAAACTTAAAAAAATACCTATTGAAGAAATCTTCCTCTACAATCTCCTTGACAAAAATAAACTCTTGCAAATGTGCAAGAATCACAGAACAACTAGCTTGGAATGTTCAATGATCAATCTTCAACTCTATTCGCGCAATAGCAAGTGAGAAAATAAGTTAAGCAATAGACGATTCTTTTTTGTTTTTTTGGCTAGGGGCCTGGCTTGATTGGCAATAGCTTCTTGTATGAAGCTCGAGGACGCAAGGTCCAATCTCTTCCCAATCTACAAGGTATTGGAGGATGTGTTGTGCCAACTTTGTCGGTCATGTTAAAAAGATTACTTGACGTACTGTAGTTTATAAGGGGGTGCTATACCCGATTCCTACACGCAAAAAAAAGAGAAAACAATTATTTTGTTTCTTATTCACAATATGAAAAATAAGTTTGCTTTAGCCTTTTGGATGTTTTTTTTGTCTCGTTTTTGGGTTTGGAGCGTAGTAACACGGGGACGCACACCCCACCCCCCCTTTCTTTTTACCCCACACATCAACGACTTAGGGACTTTGTTCCCTTGTCCCCAACAACACCACCTCTGCCGAGGATGGGGGGACGTCTTGGTGTTAACTATTTGCTGATTTGACTATTTATGTTTGATGTTTGATGTTCCAATTCAATGCAATGTTCAAGTATTTACTCTTTTACATATTTATATCTTGTATTTCAATACATCTTTTCATAACTACCATTTTAAGTACCATATGTATAGTATATACAACCCCCCCAGTCCCCCCAATGTCCCCTACTGTCCCCAAATTAAGGCTCCTCTATCCGCCAGTCCCGAAAACTTGTCCCCTTGTTCCCTATCCCCCCGTCCCCCATGGTGGTGTAACTATGGTTTGGAGGGACAAATTGCACTTTTTAGGGTCAAAAAAGAAAATAAACAAAATAAAAAGGGGGTATCCGCCAAATTCATCCTCGGTAGGCCTAGGATGGACCCGTAGGCATTATGTGGGACATTGCACAAACCGATAAGTGAGCCAAATTGGGATCCACACTTGGGCTCGACTAGAGTCGGGACCCAAAACAAGGCATCAGATTAAGAGTACATGATAATGGAGTGCTTGGTTTAGTTGGCATATAAGTTGCTTATTGAGCTCCACAGTATAACAAGCATGTCCAGATTATATGGAATAAATTGGGACAAGAAGACTTAGACAAAGGTCAATGCCTACATGTCACTGAAAAATAAAATATTAATGATTAAGGTATTGTACAAAAAGCCTTGAAAAATTCAACCATTACAATGGAAGCAAGCAAAAGAAATGACATCATTTAGTCATGTCATAAATATCAGTAGAATTTATGGAGGCATACTTAAATTGGTATGAGGGTAAGCCAAACATCCTTAAGAATGTGGTGCAAATGACTCCTTTCCTTTTATGTTGGAACATCTTGTCAAATGAGAGCACAAAAATTCAGCAATGGGCCGGTAGACAACATAGTTGGCTTGATTTAAGCTTAAGTTTAAAATTAAAAGCATGATATTTGTTCATAAAAGGAAACACCCTTTGCAACCTTTGGCTTCATCAATTATTTAGACTCTTTGGTATGCATTTCCATGGCAGATAGTGCTTGCCAGATAACTTTTCTTTACCTAGATTCACTGTACAGTGTATTGTTAGGTTTCTCTAGTCCCTACCTCCACACCCCTAGTACAAGTTCAATTGTAATTTAGGGCCAACAATGAACTTGAGAAGGGCAGGTATAGATGGGATGATTATGGACCACATAGGACTACTTGTAAAAAGATTATATGCCAAATATCCATGGGACCAAATATATTTTTATGCTCTCCTGAGCTTCCAAGACGGGGACAATAGGATGGGTGGGGGGGGTGGGGTGCTTGGCGGCTATATATATAGGAAATTTTTAAATATACATCGAAATTTGCAAATATACATGTCATTCATATGAAACTAAGCATAAAGCACGTCATTTAAACATTATAGAACCTTAACACACACCATTTGAATGCCATCTAGGAAATAATAACCAATTTCAGTACTTAATTGTCAATAGCATATCAATATGTGAATAAAAGTATTTAAATATAAGTTTAGCAGTGAACAATATCATAACAATCTGGAAATCTAAATATGCTCAAAGGTTAGGGGGCTGCCATAAAGTTTCATCATCATGATCAAGTTCAACATAGAAAATAAAATATAGAAAAATGAAGTAGACTGTTGCTCAAGCTCTTGGAAGCATAAAAGTCACCTCCTCTTCTTGAAAAATGAAAACCCCATCTAGCTACAACACACTCCAACTTCATAGCCAAAACCAAACAAATGACAAAAACAACCACAATGTGGTCGTTTTTGACCTTTTAGGGCATTTGGAGGGGCGGAGCCCAATGGACGACAACCAAGTAGGGACAAACAAAATAAATCTTTTTGTTTTAATTTTTTTTTAAGCTTCACAAAAACTGGGGATGGCCAACCATTCTCGGTATGGTCAGGGGACTTTAGACGCAGCCTTTCCATACCGGGGACGGCCAAATGTCCCCTTTTTCTCTCCCAAAAGTCCCCAAGCATTGGAGATGTCTCCAGCATTTTTTGTCTAATTGGGGATGACGGGGGGACATCTAGAAACCTTGGCTTTTTGCGTGGGGATGTGTCCCGGGGTGCGTAGCAATATTTTGAGGCTTGTAAGTTGTACATTGTCTAGAATTTGGATTAGGAGATTGAGAACCCTGTCATATTAAAGGGGAACTCAAAAACCATAGTAAACATATTTAGTAGAAGTAAAGTTACATCTTTGATTCAGGGTGCCGCTCAAAACTTTAATGGGTTTCATACTTTTTCACGAGTGGTAAATGGAAGCATTTACCACTTTATCAGAAAGGAGCTTGAAAGTGGGCTTCAACATGTAAACTATGAAAGTTGATGCTGGTCATGTCCTTGACCTATTCCTAAATACTTGTGTACTTGTATGCAGCAATGATGGGCTTCCCACAGAACCGTATACCTACAGGTGCATGACTGAAAATCTAGAAGGGTTCTATAACAATATAATATTACTTACACCACCACCTTAGTTCTCTTCTAGAACACAGAGATGAAATGCAGAGGCAGATTAAGGAACTCCTATCTGAGATTCAAAGACTTCTTGAAGATCATGTGAAACTGCTGTAGTCCATCTTCAACATGGCCACCAAGAATGATTAATAATCCAGAGTTGTCAATTCTGCATCAACAAACTAGTATTGGGCCCAGATGCAACATCTTTAACACAGGACTTTCATACTAAAATCTCCCTGATAGAATGCTTATGGATTTTAGAGCAAATTATTCATGCAGCTGTCAGAATAGCAAACAATGGCATAATAGATATGAATTTAGTCATGTTCACTTGGGTTGCTAGCTCTCTGTTCAGTCTCCAAAGCCTTGTAACAGGACAAGATTGAAATTCTAAAGAACAATCATTGTTACCTTCTGCAATATGCATTTTTAAAAAATTGAGATGGATATATCAATCGTTTTGTACACATCTGTGTATATGGACTTTGTTGAACATTATGATCATCCCAAGCGTAATAAATTTTATTTTTTTGCATACATACCAGTATTTGATTTTGCAAACATTGATTGTTTCTAGCAAGTGTAAATATCACTGGTAATGCTATTGCAACTGACTGATTACAATGGTGGCAAGGGAACAAAGATGCTGAATTAGATGTTCGTAGTAACAAAGGCTGTTTATTATTATTGTAATAATGATATTATAAATAGATGTATGTGTAAATTCGTTTAGCATCCTTACTATTGTTTGCCAAATTTATGTGTGTCTTTGGAACTGATGTCTAGTCAAACTAAGGATCTGCAATTTTACAAACTGTATAATGCTAATAATTATTGGGAAAGCAGGAATACTACCAAAATTGTGATTTATTGGAACAATGTGATTAGTCAAAATTTTTTGCAAACACTAGTAAGAACACGTTGGAATTATTCATGACACCAGAATATTTATCAACTTAGAGAGGTTTCTGTGTACCGGATGACATGTATAATACTATTATAGCATTTCCATCAAATTGTATGTGGTTGTATGCTTTGAAGGCAATCCCTTTGAGGTCTTGATTTGTTTAAAAAAAATTATCATTCAAAATTCATACGATTATAAAACTAGAAATTAGAGAAACTTGTATTTCAATTGATTGATTTTTGACTGCCGAAATCGACACACATCTTCCTCATTTTCTTTTTGGACTCACAGTTGATCCCTTAAACATTGCAGTTTCTTATTACTTAAGGCATCAAGGACTTAGTGCTGAACCTTCGGTTGATTTGATTAAACTTATTCTTTTTCAGGAACAAGACATGTTGCCTTTTCTTTAATTTCTCCTTTCCATGTTATGCCTGCTATAAGCACTAGAAATTGATGGCTTTTCATATAGTTTAGTGTTTTTAACAATAAATACTAATAAACTAGAAAATTGTTGACTGCTTTATCATTGCAGTTTTAAAATATAAGCATTATTTTCACCTTTTAAGAATGTGCATATCATATGCCTAACATATGCAAAAACATAATCGTTATTAAAGTGGTGGCTTTTCTTATTTCTCGGTCATTAGAAGTACAACTATATCCACAACTAAGAGCGATCCTCTGAAACAGCTCACTTAAAAAATGCTTGAGCCGAATGTCTAAATTTAAAGCTCACCTGCTTTTATCTGCAGGAGGCATGTTCCTGTGATTGTAACCTCTAGATATGCATCCTTGAACTTTCTGAGGTGTAATTTAACTTGTCTTTCTAAAGATACCAGTCCCTTAATTTTGTCATTGAAAGTCGTTCTGCAGAACGGGATTACAAATTTGGAACTGAATACAAAGAAACAACAGAAATGGTCATTTATACAAATGTAATTGAGGCACACCTTTTATGGTGGCAAATCTTTTCTATTTGTGTGTGAAACAATACCTTATTTTCTGCAGGAAAAGAGTAGAAGCTTTGGAGCAGGGGCTGGAAAGCAGGGCGTCTGTAGAGCAAAGGAGTATTCGAGAGCCACAATCCAAAAAAATGTGGCGTTTTTGGCAGTAATTAATTTTTTAAAGAATGAGAGTCATCTGGCTCTAGCAAAAGTGAAAAAATGATTATGATGGAATTCATTACAATGTTAAGGTACACTATTTCGTGGTCTAGCTCACAAACTCCATTGCAAAGTTTAATGTAGGCTAATATCTTTGGGAAAGGAGAAAAAACATTAAAGAAAAATATAGGCAAAAGTAGGATGAGGACGGAATATTAAAATAAATACATGACAGTAAGGATGGTGTGATATGCAGTGGTCAAACTTTCTTGTAATTGAGCTCAGACCTGTCAGCACTCTTTGCTTATTTTTGAATTATTAGAAAGCTTAATTTATGTATATTTAATTCAATACCTCTTTGTATATTCTTGTTCATTGCATACGATCAAGAAACACAAGATTAGTTGGAGTAAATCAGCCGAGCTTACCCGCTCCATCGCTGCAATAGAAATAGACTTTTGTTACATTTCCCCTTTTCACGATGCAGAATTTATATGAAAAAAGCTTGTCATATCCTCGTCCCCTACTACTTACTATTCAGCATTAAGTAGGTCAGACGTAAATGTTTGGAAATTAGTTAGTCTCCAGATTAAATCAACTGAGGTAAATATTGGAAACAAATTTTAAAAATTATATATGTAAGCTGCTAAAAGATTTTTATTATTAGAGTAATTTAATATTATTGTTACTAGATTTCAAAAGTTTAACAAGATAGGTAATAGTATAGTCAGTTAAAAGTGATAAAATTAGCAGTTGCATGTTTTTGATTGCCAAAAAGAAAAGTGGACATAATTAAAAACGAGGTTGTTATAATAAGAATAGACTTCCCAGATATTACTTCCATTCTAAGATGTGACATAATTTGCAATAGTTTGAATGCACAAGAATAAAAATTTTATAATAAAAATGTTACATTATTGAAAATAATTTTTTTAATTAATAATCTAACATGCACTTTAGATCTTGTTAAGATATTATTTCCAAAGTGATTTGTAACAATTTTGTTTTAGAATTGATTGTAGAAAGTGCAAAAATAGTTCTCATTCCATGTAAAAATATAGTGATAAATAGTATGCCATATGTTTTCAAAACTGCAAGGTTCTTTGAAATTTGTTTAAATTGCAAAGAAAACATTTGAGAAAAAATTTGACGACACAGCAATTCATCGTACATTTTCCCACAGGGGGAAAATTGGCTCGACACTGGCATATATCCCAAACAAGACATAAAAACAGATCTCACATCTTCCTTAATGTGGTAAACTTGGTTTTGAAGAATGGAGAAAATGAGAAAATTCAATCCAATAATTTAATGTGCATACAACAAAATAAATTAACAAATAATATACAAAAATTGATAAAATCAAATTGATGTTAGACTGACTTTTGATAGTGTTCAATCGAAAGATTGCTTTAGAAATCCATTCATTACACAATTTAAATGATACATTCAATCTTGTTGTAAAATTAACTTTAACGAAGAAGTAAAATATAAACCAACAAATTTATTTCACAATCAAAAGCTTCCTTCCACAAAAAAAAATTGATAGATTTTTTCATTTGAATTTTTTTAAAGAACAAATAAACTAAATCTTAATAGATATAAGTTTGAAATTCCTCACCCACCAAGAGATTTCAAATCTCATTTATGTAAGAGACTTCTATATGAACATTTTTACATGTATTTTTTTAGTTTATATAAATGAAAAATAAATAAAGGAGAAAAACTATCAATTGGTATTTCTAAACTTTATTAAAAAGGCATGAAAGAGAGCGAGAAATTATAATCTATTCTATATAGGTTCTCAGTCGTATAAAAAAACTTGACGTTGTTTAGGAATTAGATTTATTTGGTTACTTGCCAAGTCTATGACTATCGATTTCCACTTCATGCTTATATTGCGGCCTAAAACATTTTAGCCAAAATGATACTCTGTAAGCAGTCTTAAATTGGATCTCGTTGCCCAAATTGGTCCATATACAAAACTGATACCATATTGAAATGAATGATATATAAAAATTTCCCCAAAATCCTATACCATTAATTTCTAAATCTCATAAATGAGATTCAACTATTCATGGCGGACTTAAATCGATATTCACCAGGTTTGATTTCATGATTCACCACACTCAATATTTCCAAAATATTGATTAATTACTCTTAGAGCTAACCGAATTGAATGTAATTCAATCAATGGCAAGTAAATTGGGACTCATTAAACACAAAACCGATACCAAGACATGATTATTAAAAAATTAATCAAGTATTTGTATATTTTAATATTACTATAATATTTCCAAAAAAATCAAAAATCTTAAAAAGCAATATGATTTTAAAGAAAAAAACGGTAAGTAAATATTTTGTATTGTGAGAAAGAAATTTTTTTTGGCAATATTAAAATAGGTTTCTAGGAAGAGGGTGAATAGATTTTTAGATAGATGGAGTAATGAGTGAGAGAGAAAGAGAGGAGTAAGAGGAGAGAGATAAATATATAGAAAGAGAGTTGTAATTAATTATTATTATTTATTAAGCTTGAGTAGACTTGAACCCAACACCTCAATACTTCTCACGTGAGAATTTTTTAGTTGACATCATCTACTAACATGGCATCATTTTAAATTGAATTTCTTGTACTTGGTTGATTTTTTTAGTTTATCTAAGTTCTACAATGACCATCTATGAATAACTTTTTAGATTTTTTTAATTTTCAAAGGAGGTGAAAAAAGAATACAATGTGGTTATGTATCAACAAAATTCTATGGGGCGGGGGCCCTAGCTCGGTTGGCTAAATCTTTCCTGTTGCAGGGGGTTGGTCACGAGTTCTAGTCTCCCCTGTCCTCGTGGTACCGGTGGGCGTGTCACGCCAGCGCTACCGGTCACGTTAAAAAATTTACCAAGCGCGCTGCAGTTTATAGGGGCGCCGTGTTGCACCGATTCCTGCAGTCTAAAAAAAAAAATTCTATATTTTATGTTGAATAGTTTTTGACAAAGAAGAAATAAAATAAGATATTATTATGATTTCATAAAATAAGTATATCTAAATAGTTATTGCCAAAGACAAAAGAAAATAAGAAATAGTAAAATAATAGAAACTGATAAATATAGTGAGAAAGATAGGAGTGAAAGATAAGAAAGTAGAGATAGAAAGAGATGGAAGAGGGGAGAGTTGGTAATAGAAAGAGAGATAGATATAGTGGGAGAGATATTAAGATATAAGGAGAAAGATGGAATGGGGATGGAGTTGAATTTAAAAAAATAAATATAAAACTACCAAATTATAATATATTGGAGAGTTAAGTCTATGTATAAAGGAAGTCTAGCAGAGAGAAAAGTTTTTAGACAAATTTTTAATAATTGAATTTAATATTAGTACTTTGTATACTTCAAAATAGTTGGAATTATTCATTTCAATGCATGGACATGGAATTTTATTATGTTAAATTATTTTAAGTTTAATTTTAATAATTCATTTATACTAAATAAATAAATAATATATTTAAATATATAATTTTATAAAATGTGATAACAAACGTAATTATATGATGAATTTCATGTAATATAATTAATAAATAAATAACTCAAAAATCATATATTTTTATATTGTCATGAGAACGATCAAATTATCAAAATTATTGATAAATATTAAATTGAATTTATAAATGACTTCTTTATTTGAGAAGGTTACTGACACCATAAGACAATTCAAACTCCAAAATTTAAAATATGAACGACGAGTCTTTATTAATTCTTCAAAGTTGTTGATCCGAGCAATACACCATTTGACATCAAGAATGATGAAAATAAGGGAAAATGCACGAGAAGCAATTTGATATGATTGTATGGTTCTTTTAATTTATTAAATGCTTAAATTACAGTACTATAAAGAAATTGATTTGATATAATTGAACTATGTAAAAAAAAATTGACATTTTTCACATCAATGAAAAAAGAGGAAAATAAAATTTGTGTAATTTTCTAAAATGAAAATAATTATAGATTATATTTTTTTTATCAAAAAAGTTTAATTATTTATTAAAATTTGTTAAACTAGTAGAATAATATAATTGAATAAATTCGATAGTATTAAATATTTTTGAAAAAAAATGATAGATTTTGTTTTATAAATTTTTATCACTATTTTAATAAAACTAGATTTCTATATCACTAACTTTTTTTTTAGAGCATCAAATAGTTGGCTTGGATGAAATTATCAACCATTTAAAAAATATTTTAAATAAATTTATAATAATGATAATATATAATAGTTTTAATGCAACTAAAATAATTCAAAAATTTAAGGTAAGATTCAAAAAATTTATTTACATTATCTTTAGTGGAAATCAATCTTTCAATTTTGACGTGGAAACATATAAGGTGTAGGATTGATCTTGCATCACTTACAAAGTTATTTGATGCTTTTTGTTTATTTAAATTTTATAGTTTTTCTTTAGTCTTTTAGGAATCCATTATGATATCTACATTATATAAGATGTATACAAGTTTAAAACAGTAGAAAATAGTCGTGTTGTTTTAAGGACTTTTTCTCTTTTGGGGTCATATAGACACAAAAATTGGTTCCAAGAAGTGTAATTGGAAAATAAGATTATTGATGAAAGAATCACCTCAATATGTTGAGTAGTAAAGATATCAATGCTCTTATTTTAGGCAGTTGCTATAATAAGTCTCAAAACTCAAAAGATAAAACATTTGAGGCTTTGAAAAGGTTTGAAATCTTGAATTGATATTTAGATGGATGTGTAATTGTAGATCTCTTCGCAAGCCTTCCAACAATATATTATATAAGAAAATTAGATGCATGGGTGAAATGTAATAGCTTCTAGAAGTTATGCCATTAAGACTCAAGTTTTGATAAATAAAGAAAAGAAAATTCACCTAGACGAGAACTTGAACTAATGAACATTGGCATAAAAATGGGAAAGTTTTCACTTTCTAGAATATTCTAAGGCGTTTTTAGTGCTACATATATAGGGACAAAATGATTCAATTCCAAAAGTGTAGATCATGGCTCTATTTTGCAGATTATTGGAATAAGAAGGGCCATGTCATTTCATTGAAGATAATAGAAAATGTTTTTGTTCTTATAATTTGTGTGTGTGTGTATTTCTCTATTATATTTTGCGTGTATAGTTGAGTAAGGGGAGTATCCTTCATCAAATGGTACCAAAGTAGAAATTTTGAGTGGGTAAATAGATTGTCAAACATGAGGTAGTTTGCATTGGAATTGTGCATGTGGGTTGAGAAATAAGGGAAGAAAATGGCTCCATGAAGGAATCATGGTGGAAAAATTATTGGTGTGATAGGAAGGGTTTTATAGTCCTTCAGAGATAAGTGCAAGCACTTTAACAAGAGCTACCCATAAGGGTTGTTATTAGTGAAAGAGATTAAAGTGAGGATGAATTTGAAGGTCAATTTGAGGAAGAGCAAAAAGTTGTCAGAAATCTTGATTAGGCTAGGTTTTTGAAGGGCATTTCTTAGATTGGAAAGAGACCAAAGATTGATGTTTCCATATTTTATGCAACACATAATTTAGAAGAGTTGATCAATATGACCAAAGATAAGGACAAGTATACTGAGTATGAAGTAGTAGAAGATCCTGAGATGGTTAGGTTCACAAAGGCTAGACTGAAAGGTCATGCTGAGATTTGGTGGAAAGAAGATGATTTGGAAACAAACAAGAGGAAATTGAAGATAACTAGATGGGATTATATGGTGGGAAAAGTGAAGAGACAATTCATTCTCGTTGAATGAGTTTGATTTGTTGAACATAATGCAATGGTTGAAATAAGAAAGAAAACCTATCGACGAGTATACACAAGAGTTCTATTGAGATCTTCTTGGAACTAGGCATTCTAAGCCAACAAGGATAAGGTTGTTTTTTACATAAATTAGCTGAGCAAAAGCATTTAAGAAGAATTCATAAAGGTAAGAATGTCTACACCATCAAAGATGGATATAAATTGCTTTGAAGGTAGAAGAGAAACTAACAAATGAAGTTTGAGAGAAAACAAAATGGGAGAGGCTACAATAGAAAGATTGGTGTATTATCTTATGGAGGTAGAAAAATAAAGACCAAAAGAAGAGTGATGACTTTAGAAATAGTCAAAACTTGAGGGAAAATAATTTCTATTGTCCTTGGGATTAGAATAATGGAGCTCAAAGAGAACGAGGAAGAGGAATGAGGTTCAAAACACATGTTTCCATTCAAAATATTAACTTCTCATCCCAAAACTAGTTAAGACAAACATTTTAAATGTGTATTTTGAACCCCAAACCTTAACCTCAAAAACTATAAAGGTTAAGCGTGAGACCCAAAACACATGTTTTGGGGACGATTCTTAACCCATTCGCCTAAAAATGAGAGGTTGAGAATCCAAAGCTTAATAAACCTTGTTAAAAGTTAGTTATTTTAGATGTCTATGACAAAATGGAGAAAGTGATAGGTGCTCATGGAAATAAGGAATTGCGATGGAGATAATAGTTTGAATAAGCATCAAGCATTTGTTAGATTATACTGACTGAGAGCCTAAACTGATAACTCTACACCATGTTGAATGCAACATGAAGGTGTGATGAAAATCCAATAAGATGTGTGATGAATGTGCAAATAGAATCATCAAAACAACATACAAAAGAAAATGCAAGAATGCCTTCAACTATTTCGTTCCATCACATATAGTCATTTCGGGGTGTGCATTGAGTTAATATGTTTCTTAGACGTTTCCCATGGCATCCAACTTTCAATTACCCTGTTCTTGAATGTGCAAACAACATGACAAGGAAGATACACAAGACAGTGGTGATAATACCAAATCAAAATGTGCCAAGGTTGATTGCGCGGACCATGATCAATAGTGTCTCTGATGGGATTGTTAGTAATAAGAAACAGGGGGAGGTGAATCAACATTTACAAACTTTAGCCCAAAACTAGATATCTTTAACAACTTTATAACTTGCATAAGAAAGTACTAACTATGTTGAACATTAAACATAACCATGCAATACGAGAACTCATAACACCATATTTTGTTAACTAGGGGAACCTTGGCCAAGGGAAAACCTCGGTGGGGATGGTACCCACAAAATGATCCACTAATCAAAAGTGTCTTGTGAAAGATATTAACCTTGTTAGGAGTCTATTACATATGTATAGTGTCTTGGTCCTTGTTAGAGGACTTAGGACTTGTTAGTAGCCTCAATCTTGTTAGAAGTCATTATATACAATTAAAAATGTCTAATATGTTACCATAAATGACAACATAAAAATGTCTAACCTAGCCAAATTGTCAACAATATCCCCCTTTGGAACATATGGGAAAATTGGCTAAGTCCCAAATCAAGACTTCTCAAAACTCCAAAATTTACAAAACTTGTGGCCTTTACAAATTGTCAAAACTTAAAACTATGGATCATTACATATACCATATTTT
Organism: Cupressus sempervirens; assembly: GCA_028749045.1. Lineage (NCBI taxonomy): Eukaryota > Viridiplantae > Streptophyta > Pinopsida > Cupressales > Cupressaceae > Cupressus > Cupressus sempervirens. Next base: position 98,204,597 of record CM053784.1, read on the forward strand.
CCTTATATTTCTTAGTTACATTATAACTCACCCTTTTCTTATACTTCTAATTCTTATTACGAGTTCTATATTGCCCCCCTTGTATGTATCTATGTATATGTATATATATGTGTATATACACACACACACATATACATATATATACATATATGTGTATATATATATATATATATATATATATATATATATATACACACACACACACACACATATATATGTATATATATATATATATATATACATATATATACACATATACATTTATGTATATACATATGTGTGTGTGTGTGTGTGTGTGTGTGTGTGTGTGTATCTTTTTCTCTCCCCCTTGGACATCAGTGACAAAGGTGTCAAGAAAAACTATATACATGTCAAAATTATATTACCTATCTAGATGCTAAGTAGATATCTACGAGATAAAATTAGCAATGTTTTTCTTCAAAATAACAAACTCCATATCCTATTTATCTTTCATTGCATCTGAAATGTTGGGAACTATGTACAAAGCATATGAACCAATCTCTACTACTTCCAAATCTATATATGTGAACTTCTCATGAGATGCCTTAGCTAACATGCATTCTTCTAATTGTCTCTATACAAGATCAATTTTCAAGGTAAGGTGTTCCCTTAACAATGAAAATATCTTCAATATCATCTCCTTCTGTAGCTCCAAAAGCCTGATTTCATTATTAATTCTTATTCTCCTTTCCACATCTACAATTTGAACTAAGGGATTATGCAATTCATTCACAAGTACCTCTAACTCTTTTAGCTTAATTCTCAACTCATCTAAAATGTCTCTGACAAATGTGTGCGCTAGGACACACTTCCCATACACAGTCTTTCTTTCTATGAAACATTTTCTCAACTCCTTGATCTTTTCAAGAGACTTCAAATCTCCCTAAATGTTTTCACAAAATTTCCTGAACATTTATGCATCATGTAAGGTTTGAGCTTTGATGGTTTCAATGCCTGATAAGTGTGTCAATTTAGTGTTAAAAGCTTTAATCACTTCCTTCACTCTGTCCTAGGGCTTAGCCTCTGTAACCTTCTCATTTATTATACTCTGCAACTTCTCTGTTATTTCCATCCAAGAGCTCTATAAAAATTTTACCTTTTTGTTCTTTTCAAACAATTTTCTGAGTGATGAGATCAGTTCAACTTGACCATCATCATTTGATTTGTTTCTTGACAAAACTACTAATGTAGACTCAAGTGATGACCCAGAGGAACTAGGTTTTCTTATCTTTATCTACTTTTCTTCCTCTTCCTTCTTTTTCTTCTCCTTCTCTTCCTTGTTATTTGTTTCCTCTTCTTCTTTCCTTTTCTTCTCTTCTTCCTTCCTCTTTTCTCCTTCTTTCCTCTTCTCTTCTCCTAACTTCTTTTTCTCTTCTTCTATCTTCTTTGTTGCCTCTTTTATTTTCCTTCTTTCTTGCTCTAACTTGCTTTTCTTTTCTTCTTCTAAATTCTTCTTCTTTTCCTCTTCTAATCTTATTCTTTCTTCTTCTTCTTTTTCTTTCTCCTCTTTCGAGCTCACATATTTTATCAAATTATCATCTTCTTTTCTTCCATAATCCTTAAAAGGATCCTCTCTTGTATTAATGGTGACATTAACACTATCAATTTTTATTGTATCCATACGTATGGAACTGTTGTTTTTCTCTGAGGGTTGGAGGATTTGAGGTTCTTCATCATTTGCACTATGGATTCTTGAGTTTTCTCTCTTATCTCCTCATAGTCACCTCCCATAATTAAAATTTCTCTCGTCTTGTTCCTAAAGTAAGGTTCAAGACTATGCAATAAACTCTTGAAGTGATCCTCACTTTCCACTATGCATAGCTTCCTGATCATATTTTCTCTAATTTGTCTATCTTCTTCCTGCACTCTCTTCTTCTTGTTCTCTAATCTTTCATACAGATATTTGGGGATTTGTTGTTTTATGTCCTCAAACTTCTTCCTTTTAAGAATAATTTACCTTATTGTTTCATTTTCTAGCTAAAGTTTGTCCATATTGTTGTACAAGTCATAAAAATTATTCAACTGAATAAAATTATCTTTATTAGTTATTTCGTTGTCCAACTTTTCTACCTTAGGCTTCCAAGGTTTTCTCTCTCTGACCACACTTTCTAACTCACCTTTTTCTTGTTCCATTTCCTTTGTCTTCTTAGGTGACTATAGCTGACCTCACATCTTCTTTCCTTCATAGGTCTTTAAGACCTTTCGTCTCTTCCCTGGCCCGATTTCCATCTTCTTTACTATTTTCTATTTGTGTGTCTCTATTAGTATTGGTTTAATCTTTGTCAATCTAGTTGATTTCCCTTTGACTTCCTAAATTCTCACTTCTTCTTCTTCCTCACTAGATTCTACTAATGGAACTATTGTTGCTCTCTTAGGTTGATGTTGTGCCACAACTACATATGGTATAGTTGTTGCTTATTCTTGAGGTTCAACAATTGTTATGCCTTCTGTCAAGGGGTTTGTTGGCAAAGATCCTGCTACTTCAAGTGGAGATACAAATATAATTCCTTCGTGTCAACTTCCCTTCATTCTTGCCACTATCCGTCTCATAGTTGATGCTTCTTCTAGAGTCATCTATGCTTTTTCCATGATCTTCTTCATGGTGGCCTCAACATTCTTCTTAGCTGACTTCTCAAGCTGAGCTTGATAAGTCATCTGCATTATCTCCTCAAAAGTTCCAAATTTGTTAAACTTTTCATCTCTAGTTGACTTAATAATTACATCTACATATCCTTCAATATGTTCCTCAAAAACTTCTTATCCAAGTAGCTCAACATATGTCATTTTGGATTCTATTGCATCTATGTAGGTAAAGTCAGTATCAACCATAAAACATATACCATCCTTGAATTTTCTATCTATTGATGGTGATATTCTATACCTTTGCTTCATCTCAATTTGGAATGTTTTGACAATAAGATCTACACTTCTTTCTATCTTATCAATAGGGCATCTCTTATATAAGTTAGATATCTTTTCCTTAGTACACTTATCATTGCTCAGTAGCTCGGTTACATAAATGAATGGAAATCTCTTGATCAAGTGGAAAAACATATAGGTTATCGATGACTTGAATCTGAATTTGACCATTCCTCACTTTCTTTATCCTTTCTAGATTCTCAACCAACTACACTTTGTGTATGGCACACATCTTCACTTTTTCTTTCTCAACACATATCATGTAGGCTATATGGATAAAGCATGCAACCATATCATCTTATCTTGAACTAGAACAAACCTTTGATGCCATGATTCTTCATATGAATCTTAGATATAATGTTGTTTAATCTTGCTTACCACAATACCTCTACCATTATATGTGGACTTAGTGATTTCCAATACAAGTTTCTACACATTCTTCTCATTGACAGGTATTGAAACTTTATTACATAGACCAATCACTTCATGAATAAGGTTTGTTGCTATATACATATATATCACATTTTTGCCTAACTAGAATCATCCATCATGAATTGTACTCAATATTATATTTATCCAATCTTCATTGTCAAATTCATGGGAAAACATGTACTTAATCAGTTCATTCTACTCCAAATGTTCATAACGACTTTTGAAACCCATGTCTTGATTATAAATGAAATTGAATTCCTTAGATATGTTTACTTCTCCCACATATTCAAACTTTCTCTTAACATAGTTTCCAATATTCTCTCAATACCAAACTCCATTCGAATAAAAAATACTACTAAGGGATCGTCTTCCAAGGTTTTGATGGGGTTAATCTTCCTCTGAGGTTTCATCTCATCCTCAAAATTATGAATTAAAGACATATCCATCTATACTACAAATATTGAACTCAAATCAACAACCTTAACTTTAGAAATCCGTAAAATACCTTAGTTTTGTGGAAATAGGGTTTAGAGGTGAATTCACTTCAATATTGTCTTGATAGCCATTGGTTCGCTCTTAGTTCACTCCTTAACTCTTTGCACATTCAAATGATACTCAAAATCTTGATTGCGATCCTTAAATTTGTTCCATTTACCTACTCCATTAATTGTACAAGTACACAATTTGCAAAAAGTTGTTTCAGATTACCTTGAGACTTGTTTTCTTTCGTGTACCCACATACAATCTTCAAAATTATTTGCGCACTTAACAATAAAGTTTCTATCCATCATATTCTACCTCATACTAACTGTGCATGCCTTAACTTTTCCACTGACACTTTCTTGAGGTTTTTGATGCTAATTCCTTTACAAAAGTGCTTAATTCAAGTAGGATGAATCAATCACTACAACTAACTTCAATCCGCCCTCAGGTGCTTCATTTAACTTTTCTTCCAATACCACATGTGAACTAGATGGATATTTGGCTTTGACAAATACTTCTTTAAATTCTTCTACATGTTCTCTTCTATTGTCTTTTTGGCTATTACTAGTGCTATCATTCCTTCTAACATTCATATTCATGTTCATGTTCCTTTTAAATTTTGGATTCCACATGTTATTCCTCATGTTCATTCTACAAAATCTTTCAATATGAACAACATTATTACATAGCTAGCATATTGGTGCATTGTTTCCAAATCTAGGTCCAGGCTAGTTAACAGGCGCTCTGTAATCTTTGGCAATATGTCCAAAGTTGTTGCACTTATAACACATAATGTTACTTCCCACTCCATTGTTTCCTTCATTAGATCTTCTTCCTACAAGGTTAGTACCTCTTTAAACATTCTACTATTTCTATTAATATTATCAAATTTAGGCTTCTTACAATTAACTACTCTATGACCAAAACCATGACAATTATAACAATAAAAATCAATAACAATTTTAAATGACTTACCTCTATAGTCCTTTTCATATGACCAATTTCATTGCATGCATAACATATACCTTTGAAAATTCATATCTCACTTCTTTAGGTGTTTTAGTTTGCTCAAGTTGCTTAGGTTCATCAACTTGCTCAAGTTTCTTAGCTTTCTCAACATCCTAAGGTGCATCATTATATTGATTTGACTCAATCTTATTTAGATCTATTGCTTCTTGCATAGTTGATAATTTTCAGAATCTACTTCCTCCCTTGCTTCAAACTTCTTAGTAGATGTTTCTCCAATGAAATATCCAAGACCAATCTTATCATAAGAAGATCTATGTACAAATATTTATTCATCAAGCTTCTCACTACTAGAATATAGTTCCTCAAGTTGTTGCTTAGAATGGGTTAACTCTCCTTTCACAATGATATTGTACTTCTCAATTTTTCCATACTACAACTTAGTAGATTCAAGCCCAAATGTCACTTTAGTAAGGTTAGATCTCATATCTTCATTTTCAGACTTCAAATTTAATTCAATTTTACTGGTATCATCCTTTAACCTCAACTTTATATCTATAATCCTTAGTTCATGCTTCAAGATCTCATTTTCTTTCTCTAATGTTGAAACTTCATCAATATCCTTGATTTGATCTTTAGGCTCTTTCTTGGATTTGAGGTAATCTATCTTGTCTTTCATCTTTCCAATGTAGTCTTTTGCATTGTCATATCTTTCTTTCGAAGCATCTCTTTCTTCAATCGAATATCAATATGCTCAAGTTATTCTTCTAGGTTCTTCTATAACTATTCCATATCCATAGGGATCTTACTCAAGTTGTTAAGCCTCTTCTAAGTAACTATGCTCTGATACCAATATTTAGAAATAGGAAATACTGAAGAGGAAAGGGGGGGGGGGGGGTGCGGTTGGGGGTGGTGGTGTTGAATAAGTATTTCACAAACTTTACCCCAAAACTGGATATCTTTAACAACTTTATAACTTGCATAAGAAAGTAAACTAACTATGTTGAACAATAAACATAACCATGCAATAAGAGAACTCACAACACTATCTTTTGTTAACTACGGAATCCCTAGTGGGTATGGTACCCATAAAATGATCATCTAATCAAAAGTGTCTTTTGAAAGATATTGACCCTATTAGGAGTCTATTACATCTATATAGTGTCTCGATCCTTGTTAAAAGACTTAGGCCTTGTTAGAAACCTTGACCTTGTTACGAGTTGTTATATACAACTACAAATTTATGCAAGATGATCCCACTACTCAAATATGCAATATATAATAAAGTTCTTCAATACAAAGAGATAGATACAAAAACCTCTATATTGTTGTTGTTATCTTCAATATCTGATATTGCTTATGCTTCTCTTCAAAAAATTATCACAATTCACATTCCTCTGATCATATATTAGATTTTTCATCATAAAACATTACATAAATATCATATTACACCACACATAACTTTGCATTTAGCAATCTTTCTTTATACCTTGCTTAATAACAAATATCTGCCCAGTCAGCCTTCATGCCTTTATATACTTTATCAAATTACAAAAAATTTCTTTTCCCACTCAGGGTTAACATCTAGGATGTTGTCCCTAATTAGTTATGTAATTATTTCATAAACAAAATAATTCCTTTACCTAAAATACCCATTTCCTTATCATGCTCTATTCTTCTTGTACACTGTTGTAAATGGTAAATTCATCATAACTTTGTAATGATTGTACTGTCCTGCAAACTTGCACACATCATCATCACTATCTTAGGTAGCCATACCTAACTTCACACGTGTCCATAATATGCCTATGTATCTCTCCAATAAAAAATCTTTTTATTCTTCCAGATAAACTGTATAACACTTAAACAAATTTCTAAGTCTAACTGTCATAACATCATCTTCATGCTTTGCTCACTTTATGTGACTGATATGTTGGCATAAATGACAACATCAAAATGTCTGACTTAGCTAAATTTTCAATGGGGATATCATTGCTTGAAGTAACCTAGTGAAAAAATAGATGACTGTATCTAGATATGATAGCAATGAATCATAATCATGTCAAATTTTTGACAAAATTCTCACACCTTCCTCCCAACCTACACCAAAGTTGGGAAATTCATGCTATAGTACAGTCCATCTCAATAGAAATTATCTAAGTAGAAAAGAAAACTTGTGGCCTCTTGATTGATTGGTTGATGAAAGAAACCAAGGTATGTGAATGATTTGACAAAATGCCCATGAGGAAGGTGAGAGGATTTTGGCTCTGCGCAAAATAGATTATCCTAAAACACTGATGATTTGAAACAACAGATTGGATTCAGAGCATGGGTATATTCTTGGAAAGGCATGATTGGTCTTTCACTTCCCACTCATTCGAGGGATTTCAACAGTACCAAATGATAAGGCTTCAACTTTGTGGATGCATAGTCAGATGTAATCAACAAAATCCAATCAACATACCTAAATGTCAAATTCAATACTTTGGGCCAAAGTCTTCCTTGTTCTCTTAGAAAAAGATCTTATGATTTTTTTAACTATGCATGTAAAACATGAAAAGACACATTCAAAATGGATAGAAGTCCAAAGAAAATGGATGTTCTGCAACCTTTGTTATTATCTTCTTACTCATAGGCTAAATTAGAAGCTTTTAAATTTATGTTTGGTGCACTTTGAAATATAATGAAGCCATATCATTTTGAAGATAGCTTTGATCAATAAACAAGTTGCATTAAAGGCTTGAAAGCGTATGCGATGTTGGAATATTCAAATATGGAAAGAGTACTTATGAGAGGGGGGGGGGGGGGGGGGTGTGAATCATAAGTATCACATTTTTTCCAATAAAACTCTTAACTGAAAGTAAATTGCATGCATGTAAATACATCAAATAGACATGTAACAAAACACATGCATCAATAACACTTAACACTGGAATTTGGTAACCCAGAAACCCTCTAGGAATAAGAAGGTAAAACTGGGGTGGGGATGATACCCACAAAAATTACTACAGCAATATTGTTCAACCACTTCTGATGGTTTGCCCTGTTAAAGGCTTTACATTGTGTCAATAGTGACCTGGTTAGAGGATTTCAAAACACTTAACATGAAGTGTTACCCTGTTAAAGGATTTCATCACCTAGTTAAAGGATTTATCGAAATAGCTGTTAAGCTAACCTATTACCATAGGATTTTTCATTCTAATACAATTGCTAGAGAGTATTAGGTACAATAAACTTAAGTGATTGCAATCCTTGATTGCTAATTGCAGGCACTTGTTCTGCTTTCTCTGATCTGAATCCTTTCGTGATCTGATAATCCTCACTTCTGAAAATAAAATTCCTTACGAACCCTTGTATGTCTTCTCACACCTCTTGTCTCTTACACTTTACAATGAAGTTTTGTCTTCCTTATAAAGACATTTGAAGATTTAGGGTTAGGTATGGATCTACGATCCATATTCAATCTTCATTTTCTGCTCAATACTTATCTTTTGCTGATTGGTTGCATGCCTTTAGCATTTTTCTTATTGGCTGCATGCAAATTGCATAGGGAAAATAAAAGATTCGATCTCATCATTAAATCCTTCGAGATTTACCTTATGTCGGCTGTAAAAACTGTTTGCATCATAGTTTGTGCAATTACAAACTCTTATGCTGATATACTGAGTTACTCGGTTCCTGAAGTATTGCTGATGCTCGGCACAAACTGTTTCCTAGATAGCTTGGCACCTTAACAAAATTGTATTACTCGGCACTTGTTAACACTCGACACTTATTAACACTCGATACTTGTTAACACTCGGCACTTATTAACACTCGGCACTTATTAACACTCGGCACTTGTTAACACTCGACACTTGTTAAAACTCAAAACTTATTAACACTCGACAGCTGATCTTCACTCGGCATCTGAAAACTACTTGGCATCCAATGTGGAATATGTTTAAGTGTGTTGGCACTCAGGTGTCAAAAACATTATGATTTTAACAATCTCCCCCTTTGACATGAGTGACAAAAACACTTAACTGACCTTATAAGTACATTTACTAATCTGATTGGTATGTACATATTGAAAACTTTGATCAAAATTTGTGACTTACAATATATACCTCAAAAATTTTGTAACTCCCCCTGAGTTGATTGTGCCTTATCTATATATCAATGCTCCTCCTGTGTATCTATTCTCCCCTTATTAATCTGTATCTCCCCCTTTACAATCTATATCTCCCCCTTTTTAACACTTATGTCAAAGAATGTTTAAGGGTTAAGACCATATTTAGCCAAAAATGTGCTATTTACCTCCATAATCATTCTGAGAGCTGCATCCCAATTGTTCAAAGCAATTTCTAGTGACTTATGCTGGATAGCAGTCTCGGCAGCAAGTTGAATAAGTCCATCTAATGTAGAAAGATTTGGATCTTTCTTGAGTACATTTTCAGCATATACTTGCTCTTTATGGAGTATCTCTAAATGTGGGGTAATGGAGGACTGGAGCTATATTACTTTGGCCTTAATATTAGCCTCATCTGCTGTTAAGACAGCTATTTCTTTGTGAGTGTGAAGCGATTGAGCAAAATGCTTCTCACTTTGAGCTGGATCACTCGATAGTTGCATGCTTGAAATGTTTAGATTTCTTTCCAAGCTCAGTATCTTTTGGCTTGTTTCTTGTGTGAAGTATGAAAAATCACACAACTTTTTGTACAGTGAGAATATATTTTCAAGTACCTTCTTCACCTTATCAATAAGCTTTGCCAATTCTACTTGTGAAAGTGTGATTTGTCTTGATATTTTCTCATTCACTTTCCCTTGAAATTTTCTTTCTGACTATTCCATAAGTTTTGCATTGGTTTCTAGGTCTTCATTTGTCACCTGGTCAACAATATTTGTTAGTTGCTCTGTGATATGCTTTGACTCATCCGATGATTGCAAACTGAAGGCATCCATAAAGATGTCCTTGATCTCATAAAGTGTTTTCTTATTTTTATACTCTTTCCTGAGTATTTCCTATCTTTTCCTTCTATTTAGTGCATCCTGCACCTCATTGATTTGATCAATGGTTATTGATTTTGAGTCATAGCTCGGTATGACTACCTCTTCATCTAATTCAGGGTCTCCATAGTGAAGTACCCTTGCAACTCTGGTAGTACTGGATGATGGTACTAAAATTTGCAATGGCTGGTGTGAAGGAGTTCCCGAGGTAGGCAAATTTATTAATGTTTGAATTGCCTCCTGTTCTTTAGGGGTTTTTACTATTTCCTCCTCCTTCTGTCTACCATGATCAATTATTGTTATCTGTGGAAGCGCACTTTGTATTTGTGTTATAGGATCAGATGTAATAGTCTGTCCTATTTGTTCTTTTCCTTTTTCTACAGCTGCACTTTGCTTTTGTCTTGCAGCATCAATTATACTTGTTGGTATTTCAAATTGACTGCTAGTAGTTATGATAGAAGGTGGTTCTTGTGTATTCACCTTATCTTTAACTGTACTTTCTACTAGTTTCTATAACTCATCTATACTGACCAATACTGGATCTACACATAATATTGCTTGTTGTGTTGATTGGTCAAGAATTCTTTTTAGATCTTCTATAGTTAGTGGATTGATATTCTGACCAGAAGTATCAGGAACATCAGTTATTGTTATTGTGTCTGCAGATGGGATGGATTCTTGTGGAGGGCTAGGGGGTGGCAATTTTGTGTCTTGCACACTCTAATCCGGTTGCTCTTATGGCTCAGCTATTGCCATTATATCCTATTTTTGTGTCTCTTCCTCCTCTCCATCTTTCTTTTCTTCTTCTCTTTTCTTTTCTTCTTCTTCTTTCCTCTCTTGTTCTCTTCTCTTTTCTTCTTCTTCTTTCCTTTTTCTCCTCTCCTGTATTGGTATAGCTGCTTCTTCCTTGTATTCTTCCTCAAGAAAATCTTCAATCTTTTTATACAAATTCTTCCACGATTTCATTGTTCTTTGAACAATCTCTTCCATTCTATTTTGAAGTATAAAGAATGCCCTATATTTGGGTGTAAACCTATTATTATGCCTTTTGACTACTTTGCTGACTTGTTCTCTGGTCAAATTTTGCAATACACTGGCTAGGGTTGATTCCCTCATCTCCTTCTCCATTTTTAAGAAAAAATGCCATCTATCTTCTACAATTTTTGACAGCTTCTTTGGCAATTGACCATCTAGTTCAAGTGGAGTGTACTTGAACTATGCCATCATTCCATACACTGTTTCTTCTATTTTATTTTTTTCTTCTTTATTAAATTTACTAAAAGCAACTTTATTTAAATTATTCAAGTCACCATTTGCAATCTTTTTACATAGGGTATCAACTGATGAATTGCTTACCTTTTCTGTTTGTTCTTCGTCATCAGTGTCAGGTTGAGCCACATATCTTCTTATTTTCCTTGGCTCTTCCTGTGATTCCTTGATTTGTTTCTTCTTGGTAACTTCCTCTTTAGCCTTTTGAGTAGAGGCTCTTGTTGATGCTTGTGTTGTTGGCTTTTGAGGTGATGGAGTGGCAGCTTTCTTCGATCTGGGCTTGGCTGAAGGCTGTTCTGTTGCCTTTCTCTTCTTTGGCTCGACTTCAATTGGTGCTTCCTTGGCTTTTTCTTCCTCTGCACCTTCCTCCTTGTCTTCTCCAAGACCTTGAGTTAGTTCCATTTGCCCTTGTTCCTGCTCATCTTTATCCTCACTTTCATCTTCTTCTTCTTCTGCCTCAGCCTCAATTTCTTTTCCAAACTTCTTCTTGATCTTCTTGATTAATTTATCTTTCTTTTTCAATGTAGAAGAAGTTTTTAATTCCATGTTTATTTTTTATCTTTCCACATCATAAGTGCAAAAATGTGGTGCATTTTTATCTGCTTCTTCTGCCAATAATGCAGTTATTGCTGCTGATGCCTCATCAATATTGATTTCGTATCCGAATGGCCTTAGCCATCTTACTCTTGGTATTACTACTTGAAAAATCAATGTCAACTAAGAAAAATATATCATTAGTATGCTTTTCTACTAATGAAGCTGGTATCCTTGACCTTTGCTTCATGGCTTTCTTGAAATCTTAAAAATAGCTTGTCATCAAAGTATCAAAATTTTCTCCCATTTGCCCTATATATTCATTAATTTGTGCAATGATGGTTCTATCATTCCTCCATGCTATTTTGCCAAAAGAAGGAAATTCATTCTGTACATAAAAGAATATGCAAACTAAGATTTCTCCAAATTTGCATTGTGTGCCCTTTGTTCTTCTTATGGCAGCTAGGTTTTCATTGATCTGTTGCAGTTGCAGTTCTACAAGATCATAGGTATGATCCTTTTTCACCAATTTGTAACCTACATCTACTGCAATGCATGGTACACTGTTGAGTCTATTGGATTGATAGAATTTGTGAGCAATAACTCTAACAACAAACTCAACTAGAGGATCCTTTATAGTATGAATTGTCATTCCTCTTTTGTTCCATTGTGCACCAGTATTCCTTTCAATGACCTCCTTTGATTCACTCCTTAGGGTCTTGTATCGATCTAGGGTTGGGTACCCTATTACTCTATGTATAATTCCCTTTGTCAATTTGATGGGCATATCTTCTAACCACAAGTTTCCACCATGGATTCTGCTCAATACAAGTCTAATCCATTCAGTTTTGAATACGGTGGGAAAACTTAAGACTCGGGTCAAACCCTTTCTTTCAACGATTTTAAATTCTTCTTTCAATGTTCCATCTACACAAAGTTTATCATAAGCTTTTCTAATTTCCATATCTCCTAGAGCTCCTATCTTGCAATTGTAACATTTTCTCACATCTTGAACCATTACAACTTTTGGGGGAATGTGGGAGAGAGCTCTGGCTAGGTCATTTTTGTAAGCAACATCGAGAATAGGGCAGAAATCAAGTTGCTTCACTTCATTTGAAACTAACTAGACTTCAAAAGACTCATTCTCCTCGACTTTCTTTGAACTTGACACCATTTTGTGAACTAGGTTTTATACAACAAATGGGTATAAAACTACGTAGCTCAGCACAAACAAAAATACCTTTAGATCGATATAAAATGTGTTGAATGAGGTTGCAATCTGCTTGAAATACTGGATTCTTGCTATGAAGTCACTCAGCTCTCTTTCTTCTTCTTTGCTTCTTGATCTCGATGCAAAAAACTGATTGAAATCGTGATAATATACCCTAATTTCATCGCATTGAATGCTCAACTGCCAACTCAGCTTCCAAAGAAGTTTTGATCTAACTCAGCTTCCATTATTTCCCTTTTACTCAGCTTCCATTGGAGTTATCCAACTCGGCATTACTTATTAGCTCGGTCGCTATTGGGAGCTCGACATCTATTTTAACTCAGCATCCAAAGGCAGTTCGGCATCAACATTTAGTTTTTATCTTGACATCTTGTTTCATGTGAATTTATACTTTACTTAGCTTCTTTGTCTTGGGACTGATGTATGATATAGCCTTGTATATCAGTCTTGTGTACCCTTTTTTTTGTGTGCTTAGTTTGATAAAGTATGATCACTTGACCCATTGGGTGAAGTGATCCCTCCACTTGATGTGTTGTACTCTTCCTTCTTTTTCCAAGTCTTATTCATTTTCCCTCTTATCTTTTCAATGTCAATCTTTTGTTTTCCTTTGTTATCTTCAATCTTGGGTGCCTTTGATCTTGTAGGACAGTTTCTGCCGATATGACCAGTCTTCAAACAACTAAAACATGTAGTTTGATTCAACCATCTTTTGTAGTTTTCTTTGAAATGTGTTCTTATACAGTTCTGTGGTATATGTCCATATTCTTGACAATAGTGACAACTATACCTGGTGTTGTACTCCCAATGATAATGACTTCCATTTCCTTCTGTTTTTGCTGGTTGATTTGATGTCCACATAGGTTTTGATCTGCATTCAAATGCCCTATGTCCATACTTTTTGCAATTATAACAATGTCCATCAAATTTTTGAGTCCTTGTGACATTGGATCTACAATTTTGTGTCATATGTCCTTGCATGTTGCACTTGTGACAGAAACTTTTGGGTATGTTTGATTGATTGAATCTTCTACTCCTACACACATTGGTTGTATGTCCCTTCTTATTACAGTAATGACAAGTGGGTTTTGAATTCTTACCTTTATCACTTCTTTGTTCAGCACTCATTGATGATTCTCCAACTTCAGTGCTATTGTATCCTAGTCCTGATGTATCATGGGCAGATTTTGGCGATTTCAGCAACTGTTCAAAATACTTGATGGCTTCACTTGATTTATTGAGATTCTCTGCTACCTCTTTTTCTCTATTCAATTCATTCTACATTTGTTCATTCTGCATCTTCAAGGTGGAGATCTCAATATCTTTTACATTGAGTTCATGATGAAGGTTCATCATTTGGGCAAGTGTATCCATCTGCATGTTTGAGATCCTTGTCAGTTCAGTACATTTTTCTTCAAGTCTATTTGCAAGATTTCTTTTATCATTTTCCAACATCACTTTGTCTTCAACTGCTCTTTTCTTGTGTTCAGTAATTTCACATATCATTATGGCCTGTGATTCATGTTCCATCTTGAGAGATCTTATCTCGTCTGCTTGAATTTTATTTTTCTCCATCAGTTTTGCTATTGCTGCATCAAACTCTTTAGTGTCTCCACTAGAAAATATGTTGGCGGTATCAATCTCCTTGTAGTGTATATCATTTTCAGCTATGGCTAGATCCTTCCTTTTTTTTAATGAGTTTCTCAACTTGTTTCTAAATTCCTCCAAGCTATGCAAAGCAAGTTAGACATCTATCACCTGATTTTCAATGATAAAACTCTTAACTGAAAGTAAATTGCATGCATGTAAATACATCAAATAGACATGTAACAAAACACATGCATCAATAACACTTAACACTGGAATTTGGTAACCCAGAAACCCTCCAAGAATAAGAAGGTAAAACTAGGGTGAGGATGATACCCACACAAATTATTGCAGCAATATTGTTCAACCACTTCTGATGGTTTTCCCTGTTAAAGGCCTACCCTATTAAAGGCTTTACACTATGTCAATAGTGACCTGGTTAGAGGATTTCAAAACACTTAACATGAAGTGTTACCCTGTTAAAGGATTTCATCACCTAGTTAAAGGATTTATCGAAATAGCTGTTAAGCTAACCTATTACCATAGGATTTTTCATTCTAATATAATTTCTAGAGATTATTAGGTACAATAAACCTGACTGATTACAATGCTTGATTGCTGATTGCAGGCACTTGTTCTGCTTTCTCTGATCTGAATCCTTTCATGATATGATAATCCTCACTTTTGAAAATAAAATTCCTTACAAACCCTTGTATGTCTTCTCACACCTCTTGTCTCTTACACTTTACAATGAAGTTTCGTCTTCCTTATAAAGACATTTGAATATTTAGGGTTAGGTATGGATCTACGATCCATATTCAATCTTCATTTTCTGCTCAATACTTATCTTTTGCTGATTGGTTGCATGCCTTTAGCATTTTTCTTATTGGTTGCATGCAAATTGCATAGGGAAAATAAAAGATTTGATCTCATCATTAAATCCTTCGAGATTTACCTTAGGTCGGCTGTAAAAACTGTTTGCATCATAGTTTGTGCAATTACAAACTCTTATGCTGATATACTAAGTTACTCGGCTCCTGAAGTATTGCTGATGCTCGGCACAAACTATTTCCTGGATAGCTCGGCACCTTAACAAAATTGTATTACTCAGCACCTCATGTTACTCGGCACTTGTTAACACTCGGCACTTGTTAACACTCGACACTTGTTAACACTCGGCACTTGTTAACACTCGGCACTTATTAACACTCGGCACTTGTTAACACTCGACACTTGTTAACACTCGACACTTATTAACACTCGACAGCTGATCTTCACTCAGCATCTAAAAACTACTCAGCACATGAAGATCACTCGGCATCTGAAAACTACTCGGCATCCAATGTGGAATATGTTTAAGTGTGTTGGCACTCAAGTGTCAAAAACATTATGATGTTAACATGCTAATCGCTTGAAAAAGCATACCAAATAAATTTCATTATTCACCTCATAAATATATAGAGTCATTGTGTTCTAATATTGTGTTATTTGTGGCACCCTTGCCTATAATAATGAGACCTTTTGAACCAACTATTTATATATCCATCAAAGCATAATGATGAATTTGTGTTAGATGACATACATTGTGGAATTTGGAATTATCGTTAACACCTTGGATAAGTTTGATCGAGCATCGCCACATCAGATCACAAAGATGTCGTAGGTAGAAATGTGTGGAAATGGTGGGGAGTAACAATAATACAATCTTCAAGTATCTGGTTCTGCTTCCTTGCTGGATCTTTACTTTTGGCTGGTGATAGGCTTTTTTGTCACATTGGTTACCCTTTGTTAGGGGGGTGACCAGTTTTTCTTTTGTCTATTGTATTTTTTGTATCTGCACTTATTGAAAATCTGTAGACTTGTACATGATTTCAGGCACCCTTCAAAACCTATTTTACTTAATCAAAAACAATAATACATTCTTGAAGACTAGTGTGATTCACAAATATGCACACCAAAGTGGATTTCTAGTATGACAGATGGATTTACAAGAGTTCAAGTTTTGTAAGATAACTTAGTTGGAAATGCTCAAGTGGATATGCTCTACACAAAGTAAAGGCACAAATAACATTCTAACATATTGTTACTACAAATCCGTACCATAAATAATTTAGTTGGGATGAGAGGAATGTTAAAATTGGGAACAAAGCACATGCTTGATTTGACTCTTCAACACTGAGAGGAAAAGAGAATATTGATGAAAGGAAAGGATAGTCATTTTCTGCAATTAAAGAACATAAGATATAAGTCATTTGAGGATGAATGACTATTTGGTCAAAGAAAAACTCAATGTTTTTTTTGTCAATGGAGTCAAGAGCAATTGCCTACATTTTGTCTCAAATGCATAAGTTTCAATTCATGTGTAGTGAAAAGTGACTTTTGTCACTTTTTGGTCAAAGGTTAAGGATTTGACCATTTTTGCATAAAATTGTGAGGTTAATTAACCTCCCCCAAAATGTAGAAATGGAGTTAGTTATTAACCCATGAAGAAGATAGTTATGCAATGAAGGCCTATAAATACAAGGCTCACGTAAGGAATAAGGGGAGAAATTTATGAAGGCAAAATGCTAGAGAAATTTGTAGAATGACTCATTGATTTGCATTATACACTCAATGTTCTTGAACTTGAATTTTTTAAAGAAAATAATAAAGAACTCATTTAGTCGTACGTATTGAATGTGTTCATTATTTATTGAATCATTTACTCCTTGTATGTTGAGTCAGTGATCTCTTATGTGATAATTCAATCTGATAGTCTTCTCATTTGACAAAAAGTATTTAGTTCATAGTATCTTGTTATGAATATATCTGAATAACATATCTTTTTGTATGTTAAGGTTTATTATTCATGCATGTTTTGTCATTATTATATTTATCTACTTGAAATTCTCTTGTAATCAGTTATCCATTGTGGAGTTGCATTCAATAGGTGTAGGTCTATCAGTGGGATTCTTGTTATTCACTTTGTTTAAGTTTCATGTTCTATTCTTTCGTACTTCTAGATTAAAAGTATGCAATTTAAAAAAAAAAAAAAAAAACATGATATGAGGGAGTTTCCCCTCTCAAATGTAAAGGAAGGTTGTAGCTTGATATTGATCAAACTTCAATTTATCCAACTATTGGCACATTTGTCAATGTTCATAGGGTGACCAGGGCTAGTTTCATTAACAATCTCGCAGTGACAAATCTATTTACCAATAGTTTTTTGGAGACTCTCATGGGGAAGAATAAAGGCCAATATATGTTACTCCTGAGAAATTTCATGGTACCTTCCCAAGATTGAATGTTGGCAACTTTGTTTGAAAGATTGAATGTTGATGATTCTATCTGAAAGTTTGAGTTCAAAACATGGATTGGTACAAAGTAAAAGTCGAAAGTGATAGTGATATTGATAGTGATGATGAATACTTTGCATGACATAAGAAGAAGGCTCTTTATCAACCCATACAAGTTGATTTCTTGAAGAGGTTTTACGGTTGCTTGTGGCTTGATCCAAAAAGGATACATCCATCTTTTGTTCAAACTTTGCAAAAGATAGATGAAGAAGATGGCAAAGATAATCAGTTTTTCTCTCACAAACCAAACTCATTACCAGAAATTGCATATCCAAAAATAAAAAAGACTTGGTTCAAAAGTATGATTCCAATAAATCAAGATTGGATAATAGTGATCAAGAAATTAGTCCAATTCCCGCATCTGTCACACAACATAATCATAGTTCCAATGATCTTGATTAGGTTATGTTTTTAAAAAGCTTCTATGGAAATGTACACCTAGACCTTGAAAAATTACATCCTTCTTTACTTCAAACACTGCGAGAAATTGAGAAAAATGACTAGTGTGAGAATTATTTTCTTGATAACATAAAGTATCCTGATGAAAGTGTTGGAAAGGACTCATCGAAAGTTGCATGCATGAAAGAAGACTGAGATTCCATGACTAATCAAGAAGACTATTAAGAAATGGCATCTAAGGAAGAAGGAGGGCATGATGATGTATTAGGACAACATGGGGAAAGTTTTAGAACTTCAGAGAATGTGTTTGATCATCTTGATACCAGTGAGATTAAAGAAGAGATAAGAATACAACCTGAACTTGAATAGAAAGAGAATATGCTTCAAAATGAATCTCCAGTGGTTAATATCTTTGCTTGGTGTATTGATGCTTCAAATGATGATTTTTTGTGTGGAAAAAATGTTCTTATTAATTCATTATTGGTCGTTGGAGAAGAA
Organism: Cupressus sempervirens; assembly: GCA_028749045.1. Classification (NCBI taxonomy): domain Eukaryota; kingdom Viridiplantae; phylum Streptophyta; class Pinopsida; order Cupressales; family Cupressaceae; genus Cupressus; species Cupressus sempervirens. The sequence continues at coordinate 98,223,257 of CM053784.1, forward strand.
ATAAAGGTTAATGAAATTTAGGGTATGAACCTACCTATTCATTATCTTGATGTGCCACTAAGTCATGAGATTCATGACGATCTTGTGAAAGATGAGGAAAAGAGTATAATTTTTTTCATCATCTTGAGTTAGAAGAAATACTTCCAAATAAAAGGCTACAAAGTAAGATCATAACATTAAAAGCCATCTTGTGCACAAAGATAATGATAATGTGGATGGCATAAGAAATGCTTGTAGAGAGGAGATGTTGGGAGAAACCACTTTATCACAATGTAATAAGGAAATTATTGCCATGGAAAGTATCTTTATCCAAAATGTTGACCAATTTTATGAAAGAATGACTCGTGATCATTGTTGTGGTAGTCTAGACAATATATTTTTGAATAGTGAAATATCCTTGCAAACCTTTCCATTGTCAAATGAGATACATTTGATACAATAGTTTTTAATGGGGTGGTTAGCATAGTAGAAGATAGTAAGTTGATTGGATCAAGCAAGAAAATTCATACTTTATTGAGTCATTCATAGGAATCAAAAGAAAAAATTATGATAACATCTCACACTACAAAAGTATTGGGCCTTGAAAAAATGTGGTGTGATCATATGATTGAAAAATATGAAAATGAAGGTTTTGATGATGATGCTCTTTTAAAAGACTTTCCTTTACATGAATATCAATTGATTATCAATTATTTTGATCAGATGGGCCTATCAAAGGATGTGCACACTAGAATGGAAAAAGTGATTGTTTCTTTCTATGAAGAGGATCAAATGTATGATCAAATAGGAGTGAAGGAGGAAGACCATCTTGCACAAATCAAGTTCGACAAGGATGTGCAATCCTATTCAAACTATTATTTATAGGGCTTAACCATGATCATGCCAATGGGAGAAAAAGAGTGCCTAATATTAGAAAACAATCAAGGGCTTCTTGATGACCAATCACCAAAAATTAAAGAGGGCTTCCCAAATGAAGAAAAAGATAAAGGTTGCATTATGAAGTTAGAAAATCTAATGCTTCAAGTAGTTCAAGAACAAATAATCAATATCATGCAACAAGAAGTAGATTTGATTCTAGAACCAAAGGTTTTTGATGAAGCCTAGTTGTTTGAATACATTCCTTTGTCCAGATATATGGAGCATGCTAGGAGTTTTAGAATTGGAATTAAGGAGTGAGATTATATTTGAGTTTACAGGAACCTGATATTTTCCATCTATTACCTCACCATGGAATTTGTTTTTATTTTTTGGTAAATGGATTTTTATTATTCACTACAGTCTCTTTGAGGTAGGGGTTTCATACCATGTACATATTCTAGCTAGGAGTTTTATTTTGTGCCCCATTTTTGGGTTGCCTCGAGTTTCACTAGCTAGTTCCCTTTATTTTTTTCCTTTTGGATGACTTTATATCCCTTTGATAAGACACTGTCATTTTCTACCTCTAAGTTCATTCTATGTACCTTAAAGTCCTTGTTCCCAAATAGAGCCAATGGTTTCCTTGATCCCCGTATTCATCAATTGGTGCCAAATTTCATCTTACTGAGCCCAAACAAGTCCAAGTGTGTTAAAATTCAAGTTTTGAAAAAGGATACAATTTATTGCCTTTTGAATAACTTTATGGTCTTAAATTCCTCTAGCTAGTCTCCAGCTCTGTCCAACACTTTGAATTTCCAAAATTTGATACCTGAGTCTCAAATTATATCATGTTAATGAAAGGTGCCCAAACACATATTTTTTATTGCAACATTAACCTTTGAAACTTTAAGATGTTATGAAACAAGGTGCAAAAGACATGTTTCCATTCAAAATCTTAACCTCCCATCCCAAAAAGAGTTAAGAAAAATATTTCAAACATGCATTTTGAACCTTAAAACCTTAACCTCCAAAACTACAAAGGTTGAGCATGAGACACAAAACACGTGTTTGGGGATGATTCTTAGCCTCTTTGTCTAAATATGAGAGATTAAGAATTGAAAGGTTAATAAACCTTATCAAAAGTTAATTATTTTAGATGTATGTGACAAAATGGAGAAAGTGACAGGTGCTCAAGCGAATTGTGGCAGAGATAATAGTTTGAATAAGCATCAAGCATTTATTAGATTATACTGAATGAGAGCCTAAAGTTACTTAACTCTACACCATCTTGAATGCAACATGAAGGTGAGATGAAAATCCAATATTATGTGCCATGAATGTTAAAATAGAACCATCAAAACAACATACAAAATAAAATGCAAGAATGCTTTCAACTGTCTTGTTCCATCACATATGGTGATTTTGGGATGTGCACTGAAAAACTATGTTTCTTAGACATTTCCTCTAGTATCCAACTTCCTATTACTATGTTCTCTATTGTGCAAATAAAATGAAAAGGAAAAGGTACATGAGACGATGGTGATGTTGAAATTCTTTAGAATAACTGAGAGGGGGGGTGAATTAGTTATCCAAGGTCCAAATGTACTATTAAAACTTTTCATAGCTTACTGAACCCATAAAACATTTTCATCATGCATGCATCCATAAGCTTATGTAATCACTTAAAACTTCTAGGTCACTATCAAATCAATTTGCAAAAATATAAACATGAAACATAATAAATTCAATAACACACTTGACATAATGATTTAACGTGGAAACCCAATTTGGGAAAAACTACTAGTAACATGCTACTTATTCTCACTCTTATGAAGTGATGCCCTATGAAAGGCCAACCCTATTAAAGGTTACAATACACACTATTAAATGTGACCTGGTTAAAGGATTTCAATCACCCTATTATGAGTGAGCCTTGTTAGAGGATTTTAGACCATTCACTTTGAATGTCACCTAATTAAAGGATTTACAAATGACTCTTAGGTCAATCTTAATCCAAAGGATTTACCCTAGACTAATGCAATTATTATAGAGTAGTAATAAGGCTTGATCTGAAAACAAATTACAACTCCAATTGCATATTATAGATCTTTTTTTCAATCCTCCATTCTAGTTGGCTTTCATACACTTCAGCTCTAATAGCTTGTTCACCCTTCAAGTTGTTGGACTAACAACTAGACTTCCCCTTTGAGATTCATGACATGGATTAACTGCCTCCTATGTTCTATAAGTCTAGTGGTTGTATCAAGCATTAATAGGTCGATCTTTTGGTGCAATGACAACTCTAGCTTGTAACAAGGGGTATTAGAGCTTGGTCACAGGTTCGAATCTCCTCGGGTAACGTTGAGGGGGGAATTTTTGGACTAACCGCCAGCCTTTCTCTTCAAGATTCGTGACATGACTTAACCGCCTCCTATGTTCTATAAGTCGAGTGGTTGTATCGGGCATTAATAGGTCAATTTTTTGGTGTAACAACTCTAGCTTGTAACACAAGCATCCATACCCTTAAGCCTTCTTGCTTTTCTTGCCAATGTAATCTCTTCTCTTAGGTCACTAAATGAAGAAATACCCTAGACTCCTTGTCTTCCTTAATTTCTCGCACATGAAAACCTTTTCTTTTGACCAACCATCTCTATAAATAGAGAATTAAGATATTTTTTTGTTTATCCTCCATCGTCCAATTTAGGGTTAGGAAAAATCAGGTAGGATTCAGTGAATCTACCCTTCATTTCATTTCATTCCCTTCTATACACTTCTCCCTCAATCCTCTTTGAATTCGCCTAAAATTGTTTACCATGAATTTTGTGCCACCAACTCATCAGTCTTATCTTCCACATGGTTCACATAATCCAAAAAATTGACTTTGACAACTTAGATTCATCAAATTTATGATCTTTCTAATAATCCTAACACTCAACATTAACTAGCTTTTGATGCTCGACACATACTACATTTCTCAGTGTCCACTGTAAAATCACTTGGCACAAACTAAAGTTTACTGGTGCTCGACATCAACTAAATTTTACTCGGCATCAACTATTTCACTCGGCTTACACTAAAATTGACTTTGCTCGGCTTGCACTAACTTTTCTCAATACCTATTATCCACTCAGTCAAGCTTGGCAGACTATCTTCGTTTAAGTTGTTCTTCTGAACTTGCTCAGTGTAACCAATCTTTGCAACCATAAGCAGATGATCAATGCACTATGATATCACTGTCTTAGTTGGTTCTTGTACTCCTTTTTCATATCATAACTCAACTTTTCCTCTAGGTGCTATTGTTAAATCATTTTTATCAAATCCTCTTCATCAATCAAACAAGTGATAGTACACTTAAATAATACAAGCAGTTGTCTTACCAGCAAATAGCAAGTTTGACAGCTGACCAAAAAAAAATAGCAAGTTTGACATCAGTGACAAAACAATAATTGAAACACATTTATCATACTTGTATCAATCTATTTTCAACAGGTGATAATACCAAATCAAAATGCGACAAGGTTGATTATAGAAACCATGATTGATTGATTAATGAAAGAACCTAAGGCATGTGAATGATTTGACAGAATACCTGTGAAGAAGGTGAGAGGATTTCAGCTCTGCACAAAAGAATATTCTCTTTTGTGCAGAGTTGAAATCCTCTCACCTTCTTCACGGGCATTATGCCATTCTGTCATACGAGTATTTCAAAGGCCATATTGCCAAGCTGCTAATCATCGTTGCCATGTTATTGCCAAGATAGGCAAATTTACATTCATTCTTTTTTAACCCAATGCGCCAATATTTGTGGATTTTCGTGTAACTTCAATAATGTGTAATACAATGGCTCTGGTCATCATCAATAGATGGCAGTCTTCAATAATAATTCAGTATTATCCATGGTATATGTCTTACTCACTTCTACTTCCAACTGGTACATGACCAGACAACCCTTATCATTATAACCAATGACATCAATACATTTCCAAAAGAATGAACCAAGATCATCCAATTATGTCCACATAAGTCATTAAAAATGAGCCACCTTGACCATGATGTGGAACACAACTCGAACATAAAATGAATCAGTAATAGAGAAGCTTAGAAATAATGACACTGATCAAAGATAATAAAAAAGAGACAATGAAGAAGAACCACTATTATCTTTGCAGGTCCAGAATAGAGTAGAGAAACAAGAGCATCACAGTCCATCATTATTGTCGAAACCAACTCTTCTTTTTCTTGAACAATAAAGTTTCTGAATGATTTTAAGTCTACCATTAACAATTCTACATTTTCTACAACATTTCTTTTATTTTAATCCTATGTAAATGATTTTGCTATAAGGAAGCTTCCATGTTTCAGGATCTATTAAGAGTAATCTTTTGCACTTATTACCGCTAGATGATGATCAAGTTCAATCCAAAATCTGACAAATGTTTAGTAGAAGTTTTTTTTTTCATTTGCCAACAATTCACATGCCTGTGACCCTTCTATTAATATTTGAAGACCCCTCATTCTTTAATTGATGTTGCTTCTAAGTCTGTGACAATATACTGATGTATGCTTAACTTTGTGTGTGTTTGGTCAAACTCGATATTGCCCAATGTTCTCTTCTCATTTTTGTGAATAATTTGTATGCATAAATTCTATATGTTCATATCATATGTAAACTTGCTACCACAAATATTAGGAAAATTAGAATTAGAATTTTCATTTTGCTTCTGTTGGTTACGGTCAATGAAAACTTCAATCATGGTTGCATAAATATTGGTGTGCTTAGTAAAAATATTATCTTAAATATCATGTAGATCAAAACCCGTCTTCTCCTCTTGATTGCAATGTTTGGAAACTGTTGCATGTTGGTATATCAATCTGAACAGTTGTTTTATATTTAAACTATGTCCTGGACAAATTCTGGAGATATATCTATTGGATACTTTCTATATTATTGTTGTTGTTTGCGTATGAACTATCTCTTTCCAATTCTTATAGAAATTTCCAATTTTGACCATGTCTTCTTGACATCAATAACAATGTTCTATCACGATTATCTCAATGACAATCCTTCATCAATCTCCAATACTAATTCATAAATGGAGTCCAAAAATTTGTAAAAATTTGGGCTATTTGAAGAATTTCATGTTTCATCACTACTCAGTGCTTAGTGCTTATGCACCTTCTCTTATTAAAAAAATGTTGGTCATATTAGTCTAGACTTCATTGAATAGACAGAGGAGATGGGAGAATCACTCCTTGTGTAGCAATCAACTAGGGTGTGGAGCATATTTTACAATTATTCCTATTCTATTTCATTTTATAATAATTTTATTTTCCTTATAATGAATATGTTATTTCCTAATGTAGAGATAATTCCACAAAAGGTGAGGAATTTTCTTATGCCAACTTTGTCTCATGATGATGTTGTATTAGATCATAACTGGGGGAATAAATTTTTATTTGGAAATAGCACCATAATGAGGGTATATGGGTTCCCACAGCCTCTTCATGTTCTGCCAAGATTTTGTGCCAAAAAGGTTAGGGATCATTGAGTTCTTTTGGAAATTCATATTGATGGATAGGGAACATTTAGGTCATGCTAGGCGAAAGGGCACATTTTTGTGTAGGAGTTTCAAGGTAGAAGACTTCACAATTGGTAAAGAGGCTATAGATGAAATTGATGGGTTTCTTAAACAATATAGATTGTCATCCCCAGTTGTTAGGACTTGTGATCCTAAAGATGTTGTCACAATAGCATTGAGGAATATGAGAGGTTATAATTTACCTCAGAGAAAACCCTAGTGGGAAGATGTAATAAGGAATTGTTTGTTCAAAGATATTTGTAGAGATAGAACCATGAAATGGAGAGATATAATGAGGGTTGAAGCAGTGATGAAAAGGGTTGACCCTACATTTCAAGGCTTTTATATGGAAGAGAAATATTTGGACAGATTTAATAAATGCATTACAAACTATCAAAGGATCATGTCACACCTATCCGATGAGGTTCATGAGAAAGAAGAGGAAATGGTCATGTCAATAACAACATGCTCAACCTTGTGCACATGCAACCCCACATGGGAAGTCTCTTCAAGAAAAAGAGGATAAAGAAGAAGAATGGAAAACTGAGACATCAACATGGACTTAGAGGTAGAAGAAGAAAAAATTGATTGGCATGCCTTCAATAGATAGGGAAAAATCCCTGCACCTCTTACCTGGAAAGAGCCAATATTTTGCTAACTTAAGGAAAAACTTTCTTATATAACCCAAGCTATAGAAAATGACAAGGCTCCTAGTGAGTTGGAGGTGGCAACAAAAATGTTAGATGATAGGGTTATTCAGGCCCAAGAATTCTTGTAAGATGATGACTTTTTCAAGAGTGGTGAATTCAAGAGTTTTTTATTTAAACTAAAACAAAATGAATTATCTTTGGCATTTTAACCAAGGGAATCACATGAAAAGGTTGTTAAACTTGTAGGAGAATTGTAGGCCTATGACCCTAACAGTGAAGCACTTACTATGGAAGAGGATAAAGAGTTGGTCAAGAGGAGTGGGATGTTGTTTATCCCTAGGTGGGATCCAAGTTCTTATTTTATGCAAGACCATATTAGAAAACAAGAAAGATCAATATCTTTTGAGGCATTTGGACCTGGAGGTTTGCAAAAAGGATCTAGGTACTACATAGATGCAATAACTATGACAATTTGGACCATCATCCCAAAATCCAATAAGCCAAGGTTGATGGAAGTGAAAGAAACACCTTAGGGGAGTGTTATTTTTTGGAGTGTACAGTTAGTTTCTTGTGGATATGTTTTAGGATTGTTAAGTGCAGTGGCAACACTAAGCAAGGACAAGATGGAGAAAATTGAAGATTGGCTAGCTCAAACATTGAGGGATTATGTTGCTACTAGGAAGCAATATGAGGAGGCACTACGTAATGGAGAAAAAATATAAGAATTGGAAACTAAATTAAAGACTTTGAAGGTGCTACCAGGCCATTTATGTATGTGACAAAGAAATACAAACAGAAGGAGAAGGATCGGTTCTTTTTGTGATAACAAATCATCCTATGAGTATGGACAATGATAAAAAAGACTCAGAGAAATACGCTGAAGTAAATGCAATGAAGGGGTATTTTGCATCATGGGATAAATATATTGAAAAATAGTTCTTAGAATGTCCTTAGTATTTTTATCTCTTTATAGTGTTCAGAGCACAATGTTTTGAATTTCTTTCTTTATTAACTCCTTTGTTCAACCAATGGGGCCCTTACTCTCAGTTCCTTGATAAATTAATTCCCATGATGACTCACAAGAAAGAATTTCCAAGAGAGATTATTATTGCTACCAAGAAAATGTTTGGTAGGGCCAATGAGTTATATGGATTTTTCACTGGTCAGATACAGTTGGTATAGAGTAATATGAAGATCGTTGTTGATGGTGTACATGGTTTCATATCTCCCATTGTGCATGATAAAATGAAGTTAAGAGAATGGAAAGAATGGTCTACATCTTTTGACAATATTTTGGATAATGAGAGGATTTTGGCATATTTCAATGGAGATGTCTAGATGTATCAACTATTTATGAGGTTATTGACACATTGTATTGAATAGAAATGGATACAAATAAGCTTTCATATTTGATTTCTGGGCATGATTGTGTGAGTTTTTTTTGTCATCAACGTTTCGGATCATACTACATGATCCATCATCAGGATGCAAGAGAATCAAGGAGAACAAAAAATATGGAATGTAGATCTAGGAAGGGAGATAAAAAAGGCTAGGGTGATGAAAGGCACCCAAAACTAGGAAGACACGGTTCACAAAAAAACTCACAATCATGCCCAGAAATCAAATATGACAGTATTTATGGATTGTGGAAATCTGATAGCTCTAACAAATAAGCTTGTTACTGATGTGAAAACCATTACAAATGCCAGATGGAGCACAAACTTAAATGAAACAATATAGTTAGGAATGTTGCATGGCCTGATATAGAAACATATATCACTATTTGGGATGTCATAGTAGAGATTGAGACCTTACTCGCTAGAGACAATTAAAGAACATAAATAGAATGAAGCATAAAGAGCCCAAAGAGAGAGGTCAGTCATCAGAATAGCATATATTACTTTTGTAGTTCACCTGCTATGGATATACCTTCATTACAACCAAAGAATTGTTCTTGAACATCTATGTTGCCATATGTTCAATTTTGGAATTGCCTCTAGTACCTTTTTCTATAATTTTTTCTTTTTTGTAACAAGTTATTATGTCAAATAATGTAATGGCAGGCGTCTTTTCCCTTCAACTCTAAATTTTTTTGCAACTCATATCTATAAATGAGTTCCCAAGACTTCAAGGAGGGTATGAATTTTGATCTAAGAAAGGAATTTCATTACCAGTCAATCCAAGCTCCTGTGTATTTAATTTTCATATTATTGATGAATGAAAGGAACTATAAAGAAATTGTCTATCTTTGGTCTTTCTAAATTATAGACCTAAGTACTTATGTATAATTTTCAAGAAAAGTTAATACAAATTGAAGAGATTAGTGAAGTTATACCATATGGATCTTGTCACTTTTCTCTTGTTCTTTAATTTTCTAAATTCAACATCACGTATGTGTGAATTTCTAGTTATAATTTATTTTGAATTATATCTCGTGTCTTGTTTTGCTACTAATCTAAGTGGTTAAGTAATTAACACAAGGAATTGAAAGCTAGGGCCAAAGGTACACCTAACCATCCAACCACCATGTAGAGTAAACACAACATAAGAAAACAACACATAGAACAACACCAAGATGAGAAGGAACGAAAAATACTTTATTAATTCATTAAATTTTTCACATACATGCCTAGCTATGAGGCCTTTTGGGTTACAACCAACAAGATTTACAAAATTCCATATACTTAGAATTTTTTACAGATCCTTCATTCTAACTCTTTAGCTCCCTTGATTTTGCACTCTATGAAGACTCTCCCCCCTTACCTAACCTAACCTAGACAACCCTATTTATACTTGCCAAAATAGATTTAAAAATATCCTAGATCATTAAAAAATAGAAGGTTGGCCTAAAAAATGTCTGCACACATCCCAAGACAAGATCCTTACATTAAATTCATGATCCAAACTAAATACATAAGTTAGCTCACACTAAGAACTAATCACAAAAAAACTTAGTCAAAGAAGAAACTGAGCATTAGCAAATGTTAAGTTCACTCGACACAAGAAGGAATGCTCATCCAACACTGGACAACTCAACACATATAGGAATGCTCAACTAACACTAGACAATTTGGAATGCTTGGCCAACATTGGGCAACAATTGTAGCTCAACAATGACAAGAGCTCAGAAATGATTGCTACTCAGCACTTATTGGTAGAATGAAAAAAGATGAGAAGGATGGAAAGGAAGCGTAGGATGCTCCTACATCATACAATCAGGGTTGTAAGAACTGATTCTCCCAAATCATGCAAGTGTCACAACCTAAGCTAAATCTAATTCAAATTGAGAAATCTATGTAGCATCTTCAACTAGTCTGTTCTTCCACTTCAAAAATATTCATAGTAATATTTTCCTCTTGTGCTTTTACCAACTCTCTGATCCAATATATGTTCAACCTCTTCAATTTGCTTCTTAGGATAATCATCTAGCATAACAACTTCATCATTTGACTCATGATACTTATGAAAATCAACAATATTGAATATAGGAGATATATCCATGTCATTAGGTAACTCAACTTTATAAACATCACCTCTTTCAAAACTCCTCAAAACTCTACAAGGACTAAAATTCCTCATTTTTAGCTTGTTGTATGTTCCAATGGGAAATCTACCTTTCCTCAAATGAACCATCACCTCATCACCAACTTTAAAAACATGATGTCTCCTAGACTTATTAGAATTCTCCTTGTATTTTTATTACTTTGTTCAAACTTGAACTTTTCTTCCTCATACAAAGAAATTGTAAGATCATAAAATACTTCCCCTTCATAAATTTTATTCTCCTCACCAACATCCCTCAAATCTAATACTCCTCTAGATTGCATTCCAGTAAGAACCTTAAAATGTGTTTTTCCAGTACTCATATTCACATTATTATATATGCAAACTCATACTGTACCAATACCATATCTCAATCACTCAGCTTATCTCCAACTAAACATCTCAAAAAATTACCCAATTTTCCATTCACAACCTTTTTTTGTCCTTCTGTTTGTGAATGGAATGTAGTGCTAAACTTCAGCTTAGTATCCATCTTCTTCCATAAAGTCCACCATAAATAATCAATAAACTTGCTATCTTAGTCAGAGATAATAGTTCTTGGCAATCCATGCAAACTAATAATCCCTTTGAAGAAAATGTCAACAACATGCGTTGCATTTGATGTCTTCTTACATGATGAATAGAAAGAAAATAAGGTTTTTCTCTCTTAACCTTATTTTCAATGTAATGATCCAAATTGATGAAGCACAAGAAAGTGATCAGTGTAGAAATGGATCATGTAATGGAAAATAGGGAGAGGGGGAGGTTAAATGATGTTTAGGAGTATGTTCTTAAATCTTGAAATAGATAAAAGACAAATACTAACCTTGAACCTGGAAAATGTTATTTTCTTATGTCTATGTACAATTTCGAGGATCTCTGCAACCTGTTATAGACTAGAACAGTCAAGACAGAGAAAACCTAGAAATATTTTATCTTTTTAAAGGGAGGTCGACCTTGACCCTGATAGGGCACAATCTTACCCCACGGCAAAATTTTACCACAAAAATTTGACCTTGCCCTGCACTACTCTAACAAAATTTATGTTCACAAATCTCACAAATTCGATGAAAAGGGTATCTGAATATGCTCTTCAATTCATTGTTCCACACCTATATCTACAAGAAAAATGGTTTGTTTTTTTTGGATGGGAGGTTTGCCTTGGTCAAACCACAATTTTTAATTGACTTGAAATTTTAATATAAATAAACAAACTAAATGAAACAATTCACCTCGCTTATATTGAAATCCTTGAATACACAAGTATGGATGCTCCAAATGTATGTAGAAATGTTTGTAGGATGTCTTAAATAAATGACATTAGATCTTCAACACTAATCTTGAATATATTTTTTCATAGAAAAAGGCTTGAATGAATATGGATGGAGAAATCTTCAATAAGAGGGCTCCACAGAGATTGGATCCTTCAATGACTAACAATGAATCTCCTTGATTAATCTTGAATGCTTGAATGCTTGATAGATAGAAAAACTTCACTTCATGTAGGTAGATGTGTGTATGAATTATGGATAGCTTGTGTATTGTAGAATGCATGGATAGATTATAGATGTCAAAATGAGAGAAGAATGATTCCTTATATAGAGATCTAGGGCACTAACTCCTAGAGAATGTTGATATATGAGTATTAAATCCCATTTAACCCTAACCCCTAGGAATAGATCTAGATTAAATGTAATTTAAGAGTCTACCATTTTGAAACCCAAAACAACCAACCCAAAAGTAGGAAAAAGAAACTTTCTGAAGCTCAGTGTCCCAAAACACTCAGAAATTAAAAAATTAACCTGGGTGTCAAGGATGAAGTCGACCTTGCCCTAGGTCAAGGTTGAGGTCGACCTTAACCCACTAGGTCATCCTTGACCCAAAAGTCAAAGTCTTTAGTTTCATAGAGCAGGTTGTCAGAAATAGTTGGAAATAGAGAGAGTGAAGCAAAATAGGGGAAAATAGCCAGATCCATGCAAAGACCCATTCAAGGCACTTGACATTACCCCAGACCACTTACCTAGCAAGCTAAATACTCTTAACACGGAAGTGCTTCCATTTTAAGACGATACATGTGGTATGAAATGTGTCATCTTAGAAAATCTATCCACAACAACAAATATAGAATAATGCCCTCTTGGTGTCTTAGGTAATCCAAGAAAAAAAATCCATACTGACGTCACTCTAAGGTTTCTGAAGAACATATTTAGGTGTATACAATCTAGTATTCTGACTCATTCTTTTTGAAACTGGACAAATTACACTCCTTTATCTCATCAAAACCAAGAACCTCAACCTTCATCTCAATCAACAAAGAATGTATTTTTTCTCAATGCATCTACAACTTGGTTAGTGAATCCACTTGTATGCTTGATCACAAATGTGAAACTCTACAATTATTCAAACCACTGCATATGTCTCTGATTCAACTTATGGTGAATTCCCCTTTAATGTAAAGCTTTATGATCAATATACATGTAATGCCCCGCCCTAAGATCCTTGGAACAAGGATAAAATACAAGCCAAGATTTTTTTTTTTTGAACAAGTATGAGTGCTTATGAAAACATTATACACAGATCACATAGATCATAATGGAATACTTAAGCACCATCCTGACAACAAACGAATCTCCAAATGCTACTACCCGAACTGACACGCACACAACTGGAAACTGAAATCCAAAATGATAATAATACAAAGAATCTAAGATCTATAAGAGCATGGTAATTTAAGTAAACCCAAAGGGTACTAGAATCACCAAAAATTGATCCCCGAAAACTAGTGGATATGCCCCTTGTTTTCCACATGAGGACCATAGACTGACAAGTTTTTGTGTGAAGATGTGTAGCATGCTATGTGAGGAAGTACCTTCTGCATGAGGACGTGCACCATGTGGCACAAGAAAGTTCTTAGCCAAACAACCAAGACACTCAAAATTGGTGTTGGGTTTTGTGCGAGAAAGTGCCAAAGGCCACATGAAGAAACTCAACACACTACGCGAGATCTTGCATCCTCACCCGAGAAAGCACAATTTCACGCAAGATCTTAAGACAATATGCCATAAAATGAAAAGGTAAAAAGCTAAGGGATAAATTTTCTCCACACCAGGAAGTACCAGATCCACATCTCGAGGCAAGGACACTTGAACAATAATTGAAAGACAGAAACACAATCTAACCATCTAACAATCAGTAAAGGGCAACTACAAAAGGTAACATCGCAGTGTACTATAAACAACATCGCAATAATAGATATAACATCGTAATGAACAAAACATCCAAACTAAGTACGCGACCCCTCCCAACCATAATGGTATCATAAGACCATTATGGGCCCTAGCCATCCCCCCCATGTAACATCTCAAGCTATTGATCAGATCACTAGTACTATCATATAAGGATGTCGCTACTAAACATGCTACAATATAAGCATAAGAAAATCTAACAAGCTAACAACAAAGCATAAGATAATCCTACAAAACAGATAACATCATCTATGATATGCTAATCATCATAATACGGAAATGTATCAATAACTAACATCATCTAAACATGATATACAAGCATCCCAATGAAAGCATAAATCACAAGAAAACATACTCTAGAACCCAAAGTACCAAGTGAAAACATCCAACAATGGTCGCACTAGAACAATATATCATATATGTACACCAGTCCCTAGTAGTGGTATAGGTAGCTACACCTCCAAACCACGTGGAACCCATAGGCCCACACCTGTCATAGTGATGGAGATAATGATCCAACCACAAACACACACACACACACACAAAATGTCCATGGTAGATACACATGCTAGATAGTATGATGAATGAAACAAAGACATAGATAATGCATAAGCTACAGGTCCTGGTCAGACACTCAATGGGCTACTAAGTAGGATTTGGCATCATGGAGAGTCACTTGGCATCAACAAGCCTAAGCTTGCATCGTGGGGATTCAACTCCCTCAATGGAAGGCTCAAGCACAAAACATTTTTCATTATCTTAAGTTTTATTACCACCTAGTGTTTTATTTAGTTATCAGTTATATAAAGCTTCCTCTACCAACCTATGGCGCCATAATCGCTAGGCTGTGAGATAGAAGATCCCTCCATATGCTACCCTACCCTACCCATGCTCATCTAATGATGAGTGCCTAAAGGCATGCAAATTCCCAACCCAACCCCAATGATCATAACTTCCAAAATTACCATAGAAGATTGAGCCTTGCAAGTCATCCAACAAATATACACACATGTACTCGGGTATGACACACTACCATCACGAAAATCATAACACAAGGACTGGATGAGGACATAATGCAAAAAATCACTCAACCATAAATAGACTCGGGAGGTCGGATGTGGCACGTATCTCGTTGCAACATAAAAGTGCATCAAAGGTTCGATCGACATCCAAATGGATGATCCAGGTCCACGACCAAACTCATGCCAAGAAAAATTGAGAAAATAGGGGGTATGCAAAATGAGGTTAAAACTCCAAGAATTGGAAAACTTTGAAATTAAAACCCATTTGGTCTTTGGGTACAAAAACTCTAAAAAACTAGTAATATTTGGGTTCGGACACCGTATGGAAAAATGGCCAGCATAACGGTGAGAAACCCCAAACCCCCATCCCAAAAGCTAGGAAAATATTCATACCCGACCAATCGAGTAGAACCAGCAAACGTAAACAGAGGGGAACACTAGTTCTCAGCCTCCTAACAAACTGCTACCAAAAACAAAAGCTAAAATGAAGCAGAAATAAGAAAATTGGAAAGCCCTACCTAAAAACAAAAGGGGTAGAAACCAAAATCAACTCAATAAAATAAATCACCCACTGAATCTATCGAAAAGCATGGCAAAGTGAGATCTACCTGATCTGGATCCAACGAGATTGATCTCATGAAAATCTCACGCTCATAGCTCTTAGAACAAGTAAAAATCCAATCCTTCAGGAAGAGGATTTCAAAAAAGGTCTCCAATTTCTAAATTTCTCAATTGAAAAATGAAAATACAAATCCCTTTTTCAATACTTATTCACTTTTTGAATGAATAGTCGATTAGGGAAAATAGTCGGTTAGACTAGCTAGACTCTGAATCAACCCAAATGAAAACAAGTTATTCCTCATAACAGGAATTCACCTAAGACAAAGCTACTAGAAGTTAAATTTGAGAAGATTTAAAGCCCGAAAACCAAAAATCACAAAATAACTTTCACGACAATGAGAACCTCTAAATGCACATACACGCTTACTAGTCTAATCACAATGCAGATGAGTTTGGATTTACTAATCACTGAAAGGTTTTAATTTAAATAATTAAAATAGGGATACATCGACCATACAAGGATGACATTGGTAAAACATGAATAAATGAATCACTAACTCCATGTGCCATTGCCTGGGATACAATTCTTGCACACTAAAACACATAATCAAGTACTATTACATATAAGATCATCTCCAAAGAAATAATCCATTTACATCACTCATGTTCACATAAAGCATAAAGAGACAAGAATGACATTAATCACCATAGCATAAAATCCATCGCATAACATAAACAAAAGTATGTCCAAATACCAGATAATTAGATATCATCATAGACCTACCGTCATCTCAAAATGGCATCAACATGCAAATATGATAAATTGAACAACATAGCAGTAAAGCATTTATGATACTGAATCAAGATATAACATTTGACCCTCGGGTCATCATAAGATACATATAATAAGAGTATCAAGTATCTTTTGAATCAAAATATACAAGGTACAGACTACAAACACAAGAGGCACTACAATACAACACAAATTTATTAAGAATCAAATAATGTCTCCAGTTCTTCAAAGCTTAAAACTATAGCATAAAACTCTTGATCGTACACAAAATACTTCTTTTTTAGCACCATTCAACTTATCACTGAAGAAAGCAACAGGTTTAACTTCTTGACTCAACATAGCTCCTATGACACTACCACTTGCATCACACTCAACTTGAAATACCTTATTGAAATTAGACAAAGCCAATATATGTAACTCAACAACCTTTTGCTTCAAAGTTTCAAAACTCTTTTCATCTCAATGTGTCCACTTGAAGTCCTTTTTATCTCGTCTCATAGTCTTAGTCATAGCATTTCAAATAGTACATAAATTCTTTATAAACTTTTTGTATAAATTGGTCAAACCATGAAATGATCTTACCTCACCAATATTCTTAGGTTTAGGCCACTCCAAAATTGCTTTAACCTTTTATGGATCCATTCTCAAACCATTAGCTGAAATCACAAATCCCAAATAGACAATGTCTTCTTGCATAAAGGCATTGGAAATATAATAGGAGTAACTGAGAGAGGAGGGGTGAATCAATTACCACTAAAATAAATCCTAGATGCTTTAGATGTCAATATAGAACACAAAATAACCTGAAATTATTGATGCTTGGAAAACACACAGGCACTCAGTTTATACTAGTAAATGTTGTAACTCGACAAGCATTGAAATAACAACTTATAACTCAAAAAATGCTTAACATGAAAATCTTAAGATATTATTTGTGATTAACCTTACTTAGTTGAATACATAAAAGAAATAGTATGAACACAAGTGACACCAAGATTTAATGTGGAAACCCTTGGGAAAAAGCACCAATTGTAACTAGTTATTGATTTTCACTCTTCTAAAGTGAGCCTTGTTAGGATTTAACCCTGTTAATGGTCACAAAAAAAATTGTTAGGTGTGACTCTATTAGAGGATTTAATCACCTTGTTAGGAGTGGCCTTTTTAGAGTTCTTTAGACACTTCAATATAGAAATGCCACCTTGTTAGAGGATTTACAAATAGTTGTTAAGCTAACTCAGTTAAGAGATTTAGATCACTGCTACAATGGTTAGAGAGTAACAATGAGCTGACCTAATTTTTAAATGAACTGAACTGCTGATTATAGATCTCAATTCTGGCTTGTATACTTGATCCTTTTTTATCAAATGTATCTTTGCAGCTCCACAAGGATATTCTGCTTATCATTCTAATTTTCTTCTTCCGAGCATATTCTATTCTTCCATACACTTTCACACATTCAATACTCAACTTGACCTTATATTTATACCTGATGCATTATCAAGTCAACTTGAATATAATTTAGAATAATTAATATTCATCTCCTCATTCAGCTAGAATCAACAAAAAAATCTATTGAACTCAATATTCCAAAACATGAAAATCCTTCATTGAGTTAACCCTGCTCAGTAGACGCTAACTCAGAAATGATTTTCATGTGTTAACCAAGTGAACTCGGTTAACATTGCATCTTCAAAAACTTTCTTTGGTAACCGAGTGGGCTCAGTTAGCACTGGTTCCATCCAACTTTCTCTTTTTACCCGAGTGAACTCAGTTAACACTCAACTTCTACAATCTTCTCTTCAGCACCCGAATGAACTTAGTAGCCACTACCTTCTAAACTTGACAAACTTCAAAATGCTCGGCAGACATAGGAAACTGTCTTCAATGTCTAAGTGAGCTTGGCATACACTGAATGGTAAATATATGACATTTTGTGTAACATCAAAGATAATACACAATTAATTGATTGTATTCAACAATCTCCCTCTATGGCATTGATGGCAACACAACATGCCATAATTCAATGGAATTTTTAGAGAAAAATAAATTAAGGAAAATATTCTTAGTTTCATTCTAATTCTCATCCATGAGAGTTCCCTTTATCAGTGTAAACTCCCTCTATCTCTATTTTCTCCCTCTATCAACAAACTTTGTCTTCAACATCTTCTTTTGATAACAAACTCTCCCTCTTTGATATTAGACCAAGTTCTTCCTCTTTGACATCTTTAAATAAATTTTTTGTGATATGATACATTCTCTCCCTCTTTGAAATATTATGCCAAAGACAATATTCAGTGAATATCAATGTACCTTATCTACTAATTCATATGCATTTTGCCCTCTTCAATACTGCATCAACTCAATGATCTTCAACATACTTTGGTTGATGCATCACTAAACTTCATTTTAGTAAGATTCAAATAGGATAATAACCACTAACTTACCTCTTAGATACAAAAATGCATCCTTAGGCAATGGTTTAGTGAATATGTCTGCAATTTTTCTTTAGTATTCACATATTCCAATCTTACCTCTTTATATTGCACCAATTCTCTCAAAAAATGATATTTTGTAGCAATGTGTTTAGTCTTGGTATGCATCATAGCATTTTTTGATATATTAATTGCACGAGTCTTATCACAGAATATGACCACTAGATCCTTGATCTCTATCTTCATACCTGCCAATAGTTGCTTGAACCAAACAACATTGGAACAATTAACTGCTACTACCACATACTCTTCTTAATTGTCCAAGATACTAGTCTTTTACCAAGAAAGAATGCTCTACCACTAGTGCTCTTCCTTCCAAATCAGCATCTATGAAGGCCTTTAAATCCAATTTGTTTCCTTTCTTGTACCATAATCCATAGTCTTTAGTACCTTTAAGATACCTCATGATTCCCTTGATTTCCATCATGTGATTTTTTTTAGGATTTTTGAGAATCTTGCCACCATACCAACTACTAATGCAATATCAAGCCTTGTATGCACTACATATTGCAGTTTTCCAATCATTGATCTGTATGTGGTTTGATCTACATCTTTGGAATCATCATTGTTGGAAAGTTTATGTCTAGTACACATAGGTGATCCAACTGGTCTTGAATCTTCCATTCTAAACTTCTTTAGTATCTTCTTGATATATTTGGATTGGGTAATGTAGATACCATCTTTCTTCTATTGAATCTACAATCCAACAAAGATTTTTATCTCTCTAAACATGGACATCTCAATTTTTTTACTCATCTCTTTTGAAAAAGCTTTGCACAAGTCATCATTTCCAGTAATAATCATATGATGTGAGCAACCACTATCAATAATCCATGTATCATTTTTATTAAGATGAGAGATAACTGTCATTTTATCTCCTTCATAATCATATTCATCTTTTACAATAATATATACCATTTCATCATCTTCACTACTATTTGAATCTTTAGCCATAAAACAAGTTTTCTTACCTTTGTCCTTGTAGTCCTTGAAGTTCTTGAAATCCTTCTTGTCTTTGTACTTGTTGTGCTTCTTTCCATCTTTTTCTTCTCTGTTTGGACATCTTGTAGCAATGTGTCCAACTTCTTCACAAGAAAAATAGATTAAAGGAATTTTACATTTATACTTTCCTTTGCCTTTGGGATACCTTCTTGCAAGCAATGTTTCAATTGCTTCAAGATCACTATTAGAACTGCCTTCCTCTTCACTCTCAGATTGTTTTCCTTTAGACTTTGTAGATTTATTCTTCTTCAGTGATAACTTGGTTTCAAATGCAGACTTAATATTGCTAGAACTAGGAGTATAATTATCATATTTATCTAGTTAAAATACAGTCAATTTTCCAACTAGAGAATCCAAAGTTATTTTGTTATTTGGATCACATCTCATTTCTTGAATAGGAGATACTTTGATTGCATATATAGGAAGAAGGGTTTTGGTTACCTTACTTACCACTATCACATCTTTGATTGTTTTGATTACCTTACTAGCTTTGATTCTCTCAACATATTTTGTATTGTTTTCATCCTCTCTCATCTTCATCTAATCAAACTAACCTCTCAAGCTTTATGCCTTGGCTTTTTTCAGACTACCATCACCTCCATAGATATCCTTCAATTTGGTCCACATGCCATTAGCAGTAGCACATTCTTTGACCTCATCAAATTCAACATAAATAAGAGTTGATGTAATGCCAATCATCATGATATTATATTTTTCTTTTCAACATTTTGTTCCATAGTCAATGTTCTAGTAGGAGCCTTGTAAGCATTTCCAAATATTTCAAACCTAAATTACTGATGGTTTTCAGGTGTAACTTCATAAGTTCCTACCATGCCTTGAAGTTTTCTATGTTTAACTTGGGAATCTTTCTTCTGTAAGACATCCTGATCTTTAGCTTAAGTTCTTGAAACCTTCTCTACAAGCACCAAGAAGCTCTTATACCAATTGTTGGAAATATAAGAGGAGTAACTGAGAGGGGAGGGGTGAATCATTTACCACTAAAATAAATCCCAGATCCCTTAGATGTTAACACAAAACACAAACTTCACTAAAAGTACTGATGTTCAGCAAACACACAAGCATTCAGTTTACACTAGTAAATGTTGTAACCCAACAAGCACTAAAATAACAAGTTGTAACTTAGAAAATGCTTAACATGAAAATCTTAAGATATTATCTATGACTAAAATTACTTGACTTAGTTGAATACATAAAATAAATAACATGAACACAAGTTACACCAAGATTTAGCATGAAAATGCAATTTGGGAAAAACCACCAATTGCAACTAGTTATTGATTTTCACTCTTCTAAAGTGAGCCCTGTTAGGAGCCAACCATGTTAAAGGTTACAAAACACACTGCTAGGTGTAAATCTATTAGAGGATTTAATCATCTTGTTACAAGTGGCCTTGTTAGAGGTCTTTAAACACTTCAATCTAGAAATGCCATCTTGTTAGAGGATTTACAAATAGTTGTTAAGTTAAAACGGTTAAGAGATTTAGATCACTACTATAATGGTTAGAGAGTAACAATGAGATGACCTGATTTTACAGCTCCACAAGGATATTCTACTTACCCTTCTAATTCACTTCCTCTGAGCATCTTTTATTCTTCCATAAACTTTCACACATTCAATCCTTAACTTGACCTTATATTTATAACTTATACATTATCAAGTCAGCTTGAATATAACTTGAATAATTAATATTCATCTCCTCAGTAGGCTAGAACCAAAAAATAAGTCTATTGAACTCAATATGCCAAAACAAAAAAAATCATTTGTTAGCCAATCTTGTTCGGTAGACACTAACTCAAAAATGTTTTTTTCCTGTGTTAACTAAGTGAACTCAGTTAACACTATATCTTCACAAACTTTCTCTGGTAACCGTGTGAGATTGGTTAACACTAGTTCCATCTAACTTTTCCTTTGAAGTGAACTCGATTAAAACTCAACTTCTGCAATCTTCTCTTTGACGCCTGAGTGAACTCGGTAGTCACTACCTTCTGAACTTGAAAAACTCTAAAAATGCTTGGTAGACACAAGAAACTATCTTCAATGCCCGACTGAGCTCAACATACACTGACTGGTAAAGATATGACATTTTGTGTAACATCAAAGATAATACATAATTAACTAATTGTATTCAACAAAAGGAACACTTCTTTAAATTAATCAGCAGCTTCTTCTCTTTCAATCTCTACAATACTTGCCTAATATGCTCAAGATGCTCTTCCTTAGTCTTACTGAATATCATAATTTCATCCAAATAAATAATCACAAACTTACCCTAAAATATCTTTAAGACCTCATTCGTCAACCTCATGAAAGTAACTGGTGAATTAGTCAAACCAAAAGGCATTACCAACCACTCATACAAACCATCTTTTGTCTTGAAAGTAGTCTTTTGCTCGTCACCATTACTGGTTCTAATTTGATGATAACTACTCTTCAAATCAATCTTGGTAAAATATTTTAATCCATTCAAATAATCCATTATGTCATCCATCTCGGTATAGGGAACCTATATTTTACTTTGATCTTGTTAATATCTCTAGAATCAGTACACATTATCTATTTTTCTTAGGTTCCAATACACTAGGCACAGTACATGGACTCAAGCTTTCTCTAATCAAACATTTATGCAACAACTCTTGCACTTGTCTATTAAGTTCTTCATTCTTAGTAGGTATCAATCTATATGGTTCTTTATTAGGAAAACTAGTTCTAGGAATCAGATCCATACAATGACTTATGCTTCTTACTGGGGGCAAACCATTAGGTATATGAGCTACAATAATTTCCTTGTACTCATTTAGCAAGTTTTCAATTTCTACTATAACTTGACCTCTACTACATTTTGTTGTTCTACCATCACTATGTTCTATCACTTGACCATTACTACCACAACTCAACCCTCTAGGATTTATAGAAAAAAAACTTGGTTCTTTTTCATCTCCTTTTCAAATTATTTTTGATTAACCATGCAAACTCTAGCAGTAGTATAATTTACTTCAGCCTGAATTTCAATTAAAGATAACTCTCCATTCATCCAAAGAGTATATTGTTTCAATCTGCCATCATGCACAACATGTTCATCATATTGCCAAAGTCTAACCAACAGAATATGAAAACAATCCATAAGCATAACGTCACACAAAAATTCATCAAAATAGTTTTCAAACTTGAATTTCAAAACACATTGCTCACTTACTAACAACTTATGTTCATCCTTAATCCATGACACATGATAGGGTTTAGGGTGTCTCAATCTTTGCAATTGTAACTTTGTAACTAGCTCCTCTGATTTCAAATTTGTTGAAATGTCACTATCAACAATCACCTTGCAACATTTTCCTACCATTCTACGTCTATTTTTTAAAAGACTTCTCCTCGGGATAGGTTCCTCATCAACTATTTAATTACATAAGGTTATCCTTACCATCATATTTTCTCCAACCTCAGGTCCACTTGGTGAACCCTAAAGATACCCTTGAACCATAGCATATCTGTTACCTTGTTCATTTTCACCAAAGTACCTATTGTGATGCCCCACCTAGAGATCCTTGGAACAACAATGAAATACAAGCCAAGATTAAAAAAACATTAACAAGAATGAATGCATATAACAATATCATAAATGGATCATAAAGATTGCAACGAAAGACTTATTCACCATCTCGACAACCAACAAATCTCCAAACTCCACTACCCGAACTAACACACACAAATAGAGAACATAAACCCAAGATGAAAATAGCACAAAGAATATAAGATCTATCAAAAAATGGAAAATTAAGTAAACCCAAAGGGTACTTAAGGCACCAAAAATTGATCCCCAAAAAATAAAGGAGATACACCCTATTTTTTGCATGAGGACCAACAGAAAACATAAATCTCGCACGAGGAAGTGCAGAAAGCCATGTAAGAACATACATTTTGCATGAGAAAGTGCACCAAATGGTGTGAGAAAGTACTTGGCCCAACAGCCAAAGTACCCTAGCACTAGTGTGGGGTTTCACGCAAGAAAGTGCCAAAAGCGCTGCGAGAAAACCTAGCACACCATGTGAGTTTTTTCATTCTCGTGCGAGAATCCAAAACAACACAACAAAAAACAAAAAAAAAGTAAAAATATAAATAAATGAAGATCCTCCACACTAGGGAGTATTGGATCCACATTTTGAGGTGAGGACACTAGAACAATAACTGAAAGACGAAAACTATATCTAACAATCTAACATAGCAATGAAGAGAAAGAACTGAAAGAGACATCGCAAAGTACTGAACAACCAAACTAAGTACATAGTTCCTACCAATCCTAATAGCATCATGAGACCATCATGGGCCCTAGCCATCTCCCATGTGTAACATCCCAAACTACCAACCAGATCGTTGAAGCCATCTTATGAGGACGTCACTACTAAAATGTGCTACAACATAAAAATAAGAAAATCTAATATGCTTGAAGTAAAGCATAAGATAATCCTACAAATCAAAATCATCATTTAACATATGCTAAATATCATAATATAGGAATGTGACAATTAAAGTAGCATTATTTAACAAATGATATCCAAGCATTCTAATGAAAGCACAAATCACAAGAAAACATACTCTGGAACCTGAAGTAACAAGTGAATACATCCAGTAATAGTCGCACTGGGATAATAGACCGTCTTTGTACATCGGTCCCAAGTAGTGGTAAAGGTAGCTATGCCTCCCAACCACATCGAACCTATAGGCCCACTTCCACTATGTTGATGGAGATAATGATCCAACCAAAAACACACATAAAGCAAATGTACATGACTAACACTCACGCCAAACAGTATGATGACTGAAACTAAGAACATAGACAATACATAAACTACAGGTCCTAGTCAAACACTCAAAGGGCTACTATGTAGGGGCTAACATCATGGAGATTTTCTTGGCATCCAGAATCCCAAGCCAATATTGGTGGCTCCTCTTCCCAATGGAAGGTGCACAAGCTAGTTTTAATTATCTTAATTTTATTAATATCCAGTATTTTTATTTAGTTATCACTTACTTAAGACTTCCCACGCAACGCTCTAGCCATGGACACTAGGCTACAAAAATAGAACCCCCCTCCATATGCTACCCTACCCTACCCATGCTCATCCAACAATGAGTTCTCATAAGCTTACATATTCCCAACCCAACCCCAATGATCATAACTCCTAGAAATACCATGAAAGATCAGGACTCGCAACTCACCCAACAAATGTACTCGTGTCTAGTGCACCACCATCATGAAGATCATAACACAAGGACTAGATGAGAACACAATAAAAAAATCACTCAACCAAAATAGACTTAGGAGGACAGATGTGGCACACATCCCAATGCAATATAAAAGTGCAATAACAATTGAGCTGATTGTAGAACACATCACAATGCAACATAAAAGTACAACAACAATTGGACTAATGTCCAAATGGATGATCTAGGTCCACAACCAAACTCATGCCAAGAAAACCTAAAAAAATATGGCAGTACATAAAATGAGGTAAAATCCCCAAAAATTGAAAAAACTCAAAATTAAAACCCATATGATCTTTGGGTACCAAAGCCTTGAAAATCTAATAAAATTTGGGTTCAAACACCATATGCAAAAATGGCCAGCATAACGATATGAAACTTCAATTCCTCATCCCAAAAATAGGAAAAATGTTCATACCCAACGAAGTGGGTAGAACCAGCAAATAGAAATGGAGCGGAACACTAGTTCTCAGCCTCCTAACAATTTGCTACCAGAAACATAAGCTGAAATGAAGTAGAAACAAGAAAAAGGGAGAGCCTTACCTAATAGCAAAAGGGGTAGAAACTGAAATCAACCTAATAAAATAAATAACTTGTCAATACTACCAAAAGTGATGACAAAGCAAGGTCTCCCCAAGCCGGATCCAATGAGACTGACCTTGCGAAGATCCTACGCTCACAGCTCTCACAACGAACATAAATGCAATCCTCCAGAAGAGGATTCTCAAAAAAAAAATCTCAAATTTTTATTTTAGAAAAGTGAGAAATGAGGAATTAAATTCCTCTTTTCATACTTATTCACTTTTCGAGTGAATAATTGATTAGGGCAAATAGCCAGTTAGACTAGCTAGACTTTGAATCAACCCAAACAAAAATAGACTATTCCTAGAAATAGGAAATTTATTTATGGCAAAGCTATTAGAAATTAAATTCAATAAAATATAAAGCCCAAAATCACAGAATTTCCTTAACAACTTTTGTGACAATGTGAACCTCTAAATGCATAGACACGCTTACTAGTCTAATCACATAATGCAAATGAGTTCAGATTTAATAATCATTGAAAGGTTTAATTTAAACAATTAAATAAGGATATGTCGACCATACATGGATGAAATTGGTAAAATATGAATACTTGAATCACTAACTCCATGTGCCACTGCCAGGGATATAAATCTTGCACACTAAAACACACAATCAAGTGCAATTGCATATAATAACATAGTTGAATCAATAAATGCATTAAACAACTAATTTAACGATTTATTAATAATCCATTTGCATCATTCACGTTCGCACCTAGCATAAAATCCATCACATAATAGAATTAGAGATATATCAAAATACTAGATAACCAGATATTATCATAAACCTACTGTCATCTCAAAATGGCATCAACATGCAAATATGATAAACTAAATAGCATAGTAGGAAAGCATCTATGGTACTGAAATCAAATTATAACATCTGACCCTCAGGTCATCTCAAAGTAAAAATAATAAGAGTATCAAGTATCTCTCGAAATAAAATAAATAAGGTTTAGACTGCAAACACGAGAGGTACTACACCTACACTCAAAAGGATCTATGCCCTTCTTTTTTGCATCTAAAACAATTACCACAAAAACTACCTCTAGTATAAGAACTACCTCTTCCTCGATAAGAACTAAGACCTTCTCAATAAGAATTACCACCTTTCCACTTAGTCTTACCCTTCTTATCTCTCTTCAATTCATATTTTCCCTTATCTTGTACAAAATTATCAGATCCGCCACCTTCTCCATAATCCACCTTTGCCTCTCTAGAATCTACCACCTTTACCTTTATGCCTTTTCTCATGCTTTGTTGACAAGATCTCCTTATCTTTCAAGGCATATTGATATGGTTCCTCTATACTATCTATACACTCTAAAAAGTGCACTTCTCTAAGTCATTATATCCAAGGTTATCTCATAGATTGAGAGCCTCAAATGATGACATAGAGCTTCCTAGTCATGGATTGCAAAGGATGAATAAACATAAGGAAAGCTCTTAGCCCGGTGTTAGTAACAACATCTGTTTCTAGTAAACCACAAAATCAGAGATTACTAAGAAAGAACAAGAATGTAGATGTCAAGAGATCTATCAAGGTATGCGATAAAATGCAACTATATGTGATTATGAAAATGAAACTATATTATTAATGCATAAAAAGAAACTAGATTAAACATGCATAAGAATTAAGCTAAATGTATGCAAATTAGAACTAGAATGATAAGATAAAGACTTAATAATTTTGCAGCATAACTCTATGTAATGTGAACTCTCTTTATGAAGAGAAACAATCCTCTTTTAAGGAAAAACGGATGGTGTAGATCAAAAGACATGAAATCTAAATCAAGGGTGGAGATGGACCTAGGATGAGTGAACCTTATTTAATTCGAGTGGACAATTCATTTAGGATATTAAAAGAAGTGTAAGACTTCCACTTAGATTTAAAATAGGTAGGTGAGCTCCAACTAATAACCCATTATGAATATCAAATTAAAATCCTCCATTCCACTCAAGATAGAATTAATTTCAAATTAAGATCCTCCATTCCACTTAAAATAGAATGAATATAAAATTAAGATCCTTTATTCCACTCAAAATAGAATGAATTTCAAATAAATATCCCTCATTCCACTTCGAAATATTAAATTGATTGAGAATAAAGCCCATTTTTTATTTCTAGAAATGAATAATCATATGATTTTCTCAATAGGGGTTCAAATTCTAATTGAACAAGAATGTCTAACATTTGAATAAAGTCAAATGTCTAACATCTTATAGATAGAAATGAATGGTTAAAGAGCATGAGCAAGATGAAATTTGATGATTATCTGATTTTACTTGAGTTGATCTATTATCACATAGGTTCCCATTATTCAATAGTGTGTAGCAAAAGGGATTGGATGAAATAAATTGAGAATTGACCATTAATAGGTGAGCAAAGTCACCTTAATTCTTAGTATGTTCGAGAGATTAATGAAAGAATTTTGTTCGTAAAGAAATTGTTTGTGTGGGTAATGTATATGCTACTTTAGTTTGTTAGAAACACTAAATTAAAACAATCAAAAAGCATTTGCATACTAATTTAACATAACTTCATGAGAGACAAAGTGAAGTCCTCAAATGAGAATATGAGCCATGGATAGGCTCTCTCAATGAGGATGATCATTTGATGTAGAGGTGTGTCTAATAGCTAAGATGGCTTGATTATGTATGTATGCTCAAATGCTCAAATGGGCTTCAATGGAGGATTTTTGATAGATTTTGGTGAATGGATTTGATGTAAAAAAAATGGCTTCTCAAAATGGCATTATGACTTTACTTTCTAGATTGTGTTAAAATGGCTTGGGAGAGGATTCCTTAAATAGGCAAAGGGCTTGAGGGATCAAGGGCTAGGATGTAAGGATGGGAGAAAGCTTATGGAAGGTTTAGATTGAATGAGAGGAGAGCACATGGATTTTGCTTCCTTATAGCCAATCAGGGAGTGACACATGTCACAGGGTCATTGGTTAAAGCAAGAGGGGTTGAGGGGTCAACAAAGGAGGCTCAAAGCTCATAAAGACCCTCATAATGGCTTTTAAGAGCAATGAATGGGCTTGTAAGAGTCATTTATGGCTTTGTGGGCTTCATAAAGTTTTATGGCTGGAATATTTGTGAGAGAGTTGAGATATTTTGACTTGGGTTGGATTAAGAAAGTCTTAAACTTGACTTAGAAATGTGCAAATGATTAAGGCTTGGATTAGGCTTGGGTTAAGATTAGATTAGGCTTGTTAGAGATGGGCAAGTGGATGGCATTTAATGAGGGTGGGTGAAGGAGGAGATATTTGTTAGCTTTGGCTTGGGTTAGCAAGTCTTAACCCATGTTTAGGGAATGTGACAAGGTTAGGGGGGGATTAGGATTAGGATCAAAGATAAGGATTGACATCTTCTAGAAGAGTCTAGGCTTTGGATAAGGATGAAGACTTTCTAGAAGAGTCTAGAACTTTCTAGGATGAGGATAAAAAAGGTTTTTAGGAAATAAATAAAGTTTTATTTATTTCAAGGGTTTGGGTTGAGGAGATATTTATTAAAATATTTTTAATAAACATGAGGATTAATATTTAATCTTAATTAAATATTTTGAGTTGGGATTAGGGGTAAGAAATGATGGGATTAGCCTTTAATCAAAATTAAAGAAGGATTAGAAGATTTTGGAAGAGGTTAGTGGTCTTAAGGAAATTGGCCAAGTTTTGGGCAAAAAATAAATAAATTATTTATTTTGGGATTTTTGGTCAATTTATTAATTAAATAATTAATAAATAAGGAAATAATGTTTAAATAAGATTTAAACATTTTTGGGAGGGATTCCTTAATTAAATATTTTTAATTAAGATAAAAGAATTTAATGGCATAAAAATAAATTTAATTAATTAATAAATGATGATGTCATCAGGGACATTTTCAAAAAATAAAAATACTTTATTTTCTAAAGGATTTAGGTGTCTACATTTTGCCCCTCTTTGACATAGTGTTGAGATAACACTATTTCAAAGAAGTTTGAATATAAACGACACGAGGAAGATGTTTTAGCAACAAAGTTGCCCCAGTCTTGGATAAGGAGGAGAGACTAGACTATGAGATGCCCCCTCAAGAAGGCGGTGGGGAGAGAAAATGAGGCTCGACAGCTTCTTGAAAAATACAAGAATCTGAGATAAGAAAGGAGACTCAGATTGGCAAAGAGAAGGGGCTAAATTAGCTCAAACTCTCACTATGGGAGAATGATAAAGGAGAATCAGATGCACAAGAGGAAGCAAGCTTAAGACTTAAGGAAAGGTGGAGGATGAAGGAGCAGAGCGCTATAAAAAAGAATCCAAGATAGGGAGAAGGATGAGGGGATTATAAAGCTGATGCAATAGGATTTCAAAGAGTCAGATTGGCAAAAGATGGGTTTTGGAGATCCCTAGGACTAGGATTGTGGATCTCAAAAGAGGATGCTTGGTGGATTGATTGGATTGGTGGATCGCTAAGACTAGGATTGTGGATCCCTAAAGCTAAAAGTGAAGATTGATTCAAAGAGATACTGATGCATAAGCTGGGGTAGGAGAGACAGATGCTAGATATGGATGGGGGATAATGGAGATGAAGGGAATCCATTGAAGCTTTTTGAGTAGGGGGATACTTCAAAGAGAAGTACCACCATGTAGTTGAGCACTAGATTTTTTATAGGACTATTGGTTAATTGCCAAGGTTACCAAGAACATCAAGGTCATGTCACCAACCGTCCATAGGACTGACGAAATGACTTGAAACAAACACACAAGGATTGCCCCAGCATCACACATGAAACCTGGAGGAAACAGCATGGAACTGACACTGGGTAACCCACAAGCAAAAAAGAAACAAACGAAAGACTTGATCAAAACCGTACGCTCAGAGTGACCCATTCACAGCATACCATGATATGGAAGATCATGGCAACCTTGAGGAGGGAACAAAAGACTGCTTGGAAAAGATACTTCAAGATCCAAAAGGGAAGATTCCAAATCAAAAGAAAGAAAAAATCCAAAAGAGAACCGTTTGCCAACGAGATGGGTAGGACGAGGTACTAACAGATCAAGATCAGACATGAGGAAAGCTATATCCTGCAAGGATCTATTGGAGAGCACCTAAGCTGGTGGATTTGAAAGAGTGATGCACTTGGCAAGCTGAACTAAGAAGGATAACACTTTGGTGACAAGAGATCTAGCTACAGGATGCATTTGGAATAGCTAACCAAGGGTTGTGCGATGTGTGCAAGATGCTGATCAAGGATGAACTGACACAAAAGTTGGATAGATACAATGGTACTAAGCTAAAGAGGATATACAAGCTGACGGACCAAGATATGGTACGAATGTACAAGGTTGTTCATGTTTTGTGTTGGTGAGATGAAAATATTTTAGAGTGTGTTGGATGTTTGCAATGTGTGATAGATGGATAGTTGGATAATTTGAGGGTTTTGTGAAAAGCTTAAGTGAAGTAAGATTTGTGTGTGCACGTGATAGAGTACAAACTAGGATACAAGATTATTTACAAGATGGAATATGGTACAAGTTTTGGACAAGATTTGGATATACAAGCTATGATACAAGATTTACAAGGTATGATACAAGCTTTGGTACAAGATTTACAAGCTGTACAAGAGGTATTTACAAGCTTCATTAGATGTTGGATATTTGGTTGGAACACCAAGGGAACAAGCAGGTGTTTTATTGGATTGTGAGTGGATGGATGAGAGATAGGGTAGTGATAGATAATGTATCGGTCTTAGTACACAAAGTGCCTGAATTACCAGGTTTTTACCAAGGTACCTATCCAAGGCGCTTGAATTGCCAAGTTTTCACCATTGAACGTTTATTTCTTTTTACTATTTTTATATTTTTTTCAAAAGATGGGTATACCAAAGATCTTCAAGCATAGAACTTCTTGAGATGAATGATATTAGTAGGATCATTCAAGAGTTCTCCTTCTAGTGTAGATAGTTGATAGGCTTCGGAGCTAAAGGAAGTAGTGACAACATAAGGGCCAAGCCATGTAGGTTCAAACTTACCTTTCTTTTCTCAATCAACTTAGACTTTCATATTTTCTTTGAGGACCATGTCGCCCGGCTGAAAGTGTCAGGGAAGCACCTTCTTATTGAAGTTACTTTTGAGATGAGATTGATAGACTGTGAGGTGATCATAGGCGTGTTGTCGCTTCTCGTCTAGGAGATCTAGCTGGGTGAGTCGAGCTACTTTGTATTCTTCATTTGATATTTGCCCTTGCAAAGATATGCGCAAGGAGGGAAGTTCAATCATTATAGGTAGTACTGATTTGGCACCATAAACTAGGGAGTATGGAGTTGTGCCTGTGGATGTACGGAAGGAGGTTCAATAGGCTTATAGGGCTGGATTTATTTGTAGGTGCCAATCGCGGCCGAAATCATTGACAACTTTCTTTAGGATTTTGAGGAGGGTTTTGTTAGTTGCCTCTGTCTGGTCGTTACCTTGTAGGAAATATGGGCTAGAAAAGCGGTGATGGATGTAGAGGGAAGTGCATAGTTCTTCCATGTTGAGATTTTCAAAGTTACCTCCGTGGTCGGTAAAGATGGTGGATGGGATGCCGAAGCGGCAAAAAATGTCGTACAAGATGAACTTGGAGACCTGAACTCCTATAGCTGAGACTAGGGGGACTGCTTCCACCCATTTAGTGAAATAGTCTGTAGCTGTTATTATCCATTTATGTCCATCAGATGAGAGAGGTGTGAGAGTTCCAACTAGATCAAGGCCCCAACATGCAAAGGGCCAAGGTGGTGCAATAGGTTGTAGATCCTGTGTTGGAGCGTGCACAAGATTGGTGTGCTGCTGACATGGGAGACATTTTTTGACAAAGTCATAAGAGTCTTCTTTGATGGTAGGCCAATAGTAGCCTACTCTAAGGATTTGTCACACTAGGATAATACCACTCGTGTGGGCATCGCAAAGTTCAGAGTGTACTTTTAACGCCATCGTGGCCTCATTTTGGTCTAAACACTTAGAGAGAGTATCGTGATAACCTCGACGATATAGGGTATTGGCTATGATGACATAGCAGGATGATTTTCGGATGAGGTTTTGGCATTAGGTTCGTGTGAGGTGAGGGGATATGATACCATCTTTAAGGTAAGCGTGGATTTCATGGTACCAAGGGGATTGAGGACCAACTAAGATGCAAAAATGATTTGAATCCTCATTCGCATAGGTGGGTGTGAGGAGTTGCTCGACTAAAAACTCATACTGCATAGCCGCTTGGAGAATTTCCAAGAGCGAGCCAATAGTAGCCATAGCATCCGCTGCTTTGTTCTGCATCTGAGGCACTTGTATAAACTAAAGCTTTGTAAAATGTTGGGTTAGCTGATCAACTAGCTCTTTGTAGGGTAATAGCTTTTCATCTTTGGTTTGATATTCATTTAGGACTTGCTTGATGATGAGCTGAGAATCGCCAAAGATTTGTAACTCACTGATATTCCATTCTGCGGCTATCTTTAATCCTACTATGAGAGCCTCATATTTAGCTATATTGTTGGTGCTAGGGAATTGTAGCTTAAAAGCTTTTAGAATGTAATCTCCTTGAGGTGTAACCAACAATATTCCTGCCCCTGATCCATGAGATGTGTATGAGCCATCAAAATAAAGTTTCCATGGGGGCTATTCTTCAATTAGACAGATATGTTCATCTGGAAATTCTGTGATCAAAGGTTATGTATCTACTAGAGGTGCATCAGCTAGGTGATCTACTATAGCTTTCCCTTTGATTGCCTTTCTGTCCACATATTGGATGTCAAATTTGCTAAGGAGCATAACCCATTTGGCCAAATGGCCTGTAAGTGTTGTTCTAGAGAGCATATACTTGAGAGGATCAATTTTTGATACTAGCTGGACAGTATGAATTAGCATGTAGTGGCGAAGCTTTTGAGTTGAGAAAACAACTGCTAAACAAGATTTTTCCATAGGAGTGTAATTGAGTTCATAACCAACTAGGGTTCTACTGATATAGTAGATGGTTCTTTCTCTGTCGTAGTCATCGTTCTATGCTAGAAGTGCCCCTAGAGAAATAGGCGTTGCTGATATGTACAAGATGAAGGGACGACCAGGAACTGGTGGAACCAAGATAGGGGGATTGGCAAGATACTGCTTAAGCTGGTCGAAGCTGCATTGACATAAAGAATCCCACTTGAAGTTCTCATCTTTCTTTAGTAGATGTGTAAATGGCGTACACTTATCTGCAAGCTGGGAGATGAAGCGCCGGATGGATTGAAGCTTTCCATGAAGAGTACGAAGCTGTCGCAGTGTCTAGGGAGGAGGCATGTCTAAGATAGCCTTGACCTTCTTGGGGTCGATCTCTATACCTCATTTAGAAACTATAAAGCCTAGAAGCTTGCCAAATGTGACCCCAAAGACACATTTCTTGGGATTCAGCATGAGATGATATTTGGCTAACCTATCAAAGACTTTCTCCAGGTCAGCAAGATGATCCATGAAGGTGTGAGATTTAACCAAGATATCATCCACATAATCCTCCAAAATGTTATGGATAAGATCATGGAAAATGGTTGTCATAGCTCTTTGATAGGTAGCCCCAGCATTCTTTAGGCCAAAAGGCATCATGTTGTAGAAAAAGGTTCCCCAAAGGGTAGTGAATGTTGTCTTATGCTGATCCTCTTCTGCAATCTTGATTTGATTATACCCAAAAAATCCATCCATGAGGGACAGAATTTCATGTCTAGCTGTAAGGTCTACAATCATATCTATTTTGGGTAAGGGAAAATCATCTTTTGGACAAGCTTTGTTAAGATCTCTGAAATCAATGCAGATTTTGATGTCACCAGAAGGCTTAGTGACGAGGACCATGTTGGAGATCCACTTTGAGTAGTCGATAGGTCGGATAACCTTAGCAGCTAACATTCTTTCTAATTCAGCTTTGACTAGTAATGCCACCTTGGGGTGCATTTTTTTAAGATTTTGTTTGATGAGCCTGATCTTTGGATCGATTGCAAGATGATGAACTACAAGCTTTGGATCAAGTCCTGGCATGTCCTGATATGACCATGCAAATCGGTCGATGTTCTCTCTTAAGACCTCAAAGAGGAGGTCAGCTTGGTCTTGCGATAGGGATGTAGCAATGTGAACAAGTTTGGGGATCTCTAAAGAATCGATGTTGACTTCTCTAGTATCCTCAATTAGAATATAAGACACCTCTGGTCAATTATCTTGAGGAGGCAATGCTAAATACTCGTGTTCTGCTTGTGACTCTAGATTTTCTCGTTGAGGGGCTCTCTTCGTTGCTTGAGCTAGTCTTGGATTTGCCTTAGTTCCAGTTTTGGGTGTATCAGAACTAGGTTGGGGATTTTCTCCAAAATACCCTTTGGGATCTAGCTTATAGATATAGGTAGAATCTAGCTTTGTTTTCTTGTGAGGAGTTTTGGCTCCCATGAATCTTAGAACCACTTTCTCTAATGTGAACTCATCAATGTGTATGACGCTTGGTTGGTCCCAATCTATGAGTTCAAGGTGAGCGAGTGGTAGGTCGATGAAATGGATGGATAGTTCTTGGAGAACAGAGTCTCCCAGGGAGATTTGGTCTAGGATATCGTCGTAGGCTCTCTTTTCAACTTCCTCCAGAATGTCTTCGATTTCTACAAGGTCACGGTGGATGTTCAAAAAAGCATGACCGTTCGTATTGGTGCCCCCAGTTGTGGGTATGCCAAAGCCTAGACCTAACATCTTTTCCCATTTGTGTGCTTCGATGGGACACTGCATGCCTCTTTCCTCTGGTCCTAGACCACCACCTTGATAGTTCCATTTTTTAGTGATGAGCTTATGTGCTTGGGGATACTTCTGGCTGAAGTGATCAAGGCGTGCTTGATTTTCGGAGTGAGCTCCTCATGAAGAGGGATTCTTGAGGATACAAAGATTGTTGGGCCAAGCTGTGTGTATCAAGGAGGTGGAGTCTCCTTGGCTCTATGATATGTGGGTCGTCCATGGGTGTGTGGATCAAGTGGCAATGCACCAATTGCAAATGCATCAGACAAGCTATACTCTCCACAACCTTTGTTGTTGATCTTTAGGGTAGATAGGTTGGAGGCGAGGATGGTTTCTAGGTTATTATAGGTGTTGGATGAACTAGCGATGGATTGGCCGATTTTGATGCCAGGGCAATGGTTTGTATATGAGGCTTCAACTGCATTGCAATAAGCAAAGGGTTTTGGATCGGCATGGATGGTCACTTAAGTGCCCTGATGCAGAAATTTGAGGCACTGATGATATGTGGATGGAACAGCCTTCATGGCATGGATCCATGGGCATCCAAGGAGGATGTTAAATGGTAGGTTTAGATCAACAACATGGCAAATTATTTTCGGGATGACCAGCCCAACCTTGATGGGTAGCAAAACTGTTCCCTCTATGGTT
Organism: Cupressus sempervirens; assembly: GCA_028749045.1. Lineage (NCBI taxonomy): Eukaryota > Viridiplantae > Streptophyta > Pinopsida > Cupressales > Cupressaceae > Cupressus > Cupressus sempervirens. The sequence continues at coordinate 98,259,257 of CM053784.1, forward strand.
CTCTCTAGATTATCATAAGCTTTAATGGTGATAACCTCATTGATGATATATGCCTCAGTATACCTAGCTTGTTTTATGAATTTTAGGGTGCAAATATTCAAGGCTGATCCATTATCTATCATTACTCTTTTTACGACGAAATTGGATACCATAATGGATATGCGAAGTGGAAGGGTGTGATCTGGCTCGACCATGGGTATGTCAGTGGACTTGAATGATAAGGCACATGAGGATGAAAGGTGTCCAATAAGATTATGAAAATCAGTCGCATTGATATCCGAAGGGACACGAGATTCTATGAGAGCACTATCAAGGATGTCTTTGTACATAGGACTAGTGCAGAGAAGGTCTAAAATGGAGATTTGGGCTGGCATGTTCCCAAGGTGTTCCAAGATATTGTACTGGCTTTTTGATGGATCTGATGATGTTGCTGGGGTTGATAGTGCTGATGGGACTGATGGGGTTGCGATGTTCAATTGCGCTCTTCGAGTGGTGACTGTACACTCATTATTTGGGCCTTGGATATTGATAACATTGACAGAAGGCTCTTTCTAAGATATACAACCTATGAGGCTACCATAGTCTATGTAGGATGAAGTGTGGTCATTGTTCTTCCCATGATGTTGGTTTGGCTGGCAATTTTTGGTGTTGTTTTTGTTGGTTTGGATGGGTGCTTTTCCAGGATTTTGGTTGTTGTGAGGAGGAAAAGCATTTTGATAGATCTGCAAGCTTGCATTGGGAGAGGTTTGTGCTCCAACTGTGATTTCTTTCCAATCAATGAGGTCCTGCACATAATCTTTCAGCTTCATGCATCTGAGGGTGGTGTGCCCTTTCACCCTATGAAACTTGCAATACTCATTGTCTCTATACCATGTAGCTTTGGATTGGCCTAGGTCGATTTGCTAGGTAGGAGGAAATTTGATGAGGTTTTCCTTGACTAATGTCTCAAAAATGACATCCAATGGCTCACCAAGGGGTGTATAGTTTCAAGGTGCAGGTTGGAACTTGGGCTTTGGTCCTGTAGCTACATTGATGGCATTAGCTTGATTATTAGACCCTTGAAAGTTGGGCTTTGGATTGTGGCTTTGAAAGCTTTGTTGATTATGTTGTTGGTTGTTGATAGCTTGTTGATTGTTTAGTTGATAAGGTGGGTTGGACTGATTTTGGGAAGGACCAACAATATTCACATGTCTGGTGTCAGTGACCCCATCTGTTGCAACATGCTTGTTTTTGTTCCAATACCTAGACTTGTCATTTGAATGTGTTTGATTTTGGTTGGCTTCCTTGTAAATCTTGACCACACCATCTTTAATGAGTCCTTGCTCAAGGATCATTCTTTTTTCTTTGATATCTTTGTAGGTCTGCAAACAGTTCATGGTCATGTGGTGAGCTAAGTTGGGATGGGCATTATCAATAAACATTTTCACCAAATGGCTCTCTAGCAGGGTGCAAGATATGCGGGTGGTAAGGGTTTGCCATCTTTGCAGATATTCACCAAGACTTTCTCCACCTTTTTTCTTGGTCTGGACAAGATCAACCACTGATAATTTTATCTCAACAAGATGGGCATATTGGGCTACAAATGCCTCAGACAATTTAGAAAATTTTTTGATTGTGCCATATGGGATTCTATAAAACCATTCAAGAGCTAGTCCAGCCAAACTTTTGGGGAAGAGGTGCAAAAGGAAGACGTCACTGTATGCCACTTCTTGGCAGTGCATGTAAAATTCTTTGATATGTGTGACAGGGTCTCCTTTTCCTCTAAATTTGTAAACTTGGGTCTCTCAAAGTGTTTTGGAAATGGTGTCATGGTAATGGCTCTGTCAAATGGGTAAGGACACACATTCTCAAACTTGAAAGTTTTTGGGTCATTTACGTCCTGGATGTTCTTCAAAGTTGTCTTCATGGCTTCCCATTCTGAATTAATGGGTGATGGTTGTGGTGCCTCCACTGTAGGAGCACTCTGAGGGAGATATGCACTGAATGGTGCAATTGAATATGGATGTCTTTGAGGTATGGGCTAGTAGGGATTGTACATGGCTTGGGCAACTGAATGGTGGATGATGGGTTGCTGAGGTGGACGTGGCACATATTGCTGCATGTGTTGTGAGGCTTGATGTTGATATTGGATTTGAGATTGGGATTGAGGAACATAAGCTGGCTGTGGGATAAATGGATTTCTTTGTGGAGGTAAGGTATAAGATGGTTGTGAAGCTTGGGGAAAGGATTGGGGAGCTTGTGGAACTTGACTTTGGATTTGAGGAGTTTGACCAATATATGTGGGTTGTGCCCCCATTTGGGAGGGTATCCGCATGGCAAAAGAGGCCAAGTAATTGGTGGTTGGTGGTGGTTGATTTCCTCCTAGAAGTGGCATAGAAAAATAGTTTGTAATAGGAGGTAATGGATTAGTTGGTGGTGGAGGTGGTGGGAATTGAAAGCTTGGAAATGGAACTGATGGGGTTTGATAGCTTGGTGGATGGATTTGAAAGCTTGGTAGAGTGGTGGCAGGAGCTTGGGTCACTTGAGAGCTTGGCAGAACATTGGTAGTAGCTTGTGGGATTTGATAGCTTTGTGGAGTGAGGGCAGTAGCTTGTGGATTTGTGGCTGATGGCACTGAGCTCCAAGGACCTAGTGGAAATGATGGAATTTTTCTCTGAGCTGAGGTAAACAAGCTGGGGGTGATGAAAGGTTGATTACTTGGCCCCATGGGTGGCATCCCGATTGTATATTGTTGAGGTTGGCCAAAGATGCTAGCACTGATTTGGGAGATGGGTGGATTTGGAAGGCTGTGTTGGAGAGCAGTAGCAACAATAGTGAAGGGAGTGAATGATGAGGTGTTTTGGACAAAGGGGGTTTGGGATGGAGTGGTATGAACCAATGGTGGATTGGTGGTAGCTGGATTGGCTTGCGGAATGGAGATTTCAACTTGAGTGGAGGCTGGTATGTTTGGGTCTGTTGGATCATATGAGGTGGGTTGAGGCTCTTCTATTGGTATATACAAAGGATGGTTTGGATCATAAGAGCCTATGGGTGGTGGCAGCTACCCAAATAGAGGGTGAGAAGGATCTAATAAGGGAGGAGGTCTTCCAAAATCGAAGGCTCCTACGTTGTCCCTCTGAAAGTTTGTCATGATTGTTTCTTTGTTCTTGTCTATAATGGCGTTCACCAATACTGCATTTCCTAGTTGGTTCATGAAAGCTTCAATGTCAATAGGTGATGGTATAACATTCTCTGGGCTAAAGGATGGTTGAGTGCTCAAGGGGAGCGATGCTGTCTGATCCAAATGATAGGGCTCCATTGTTTCCTTCTTCTTCTTGGCTAAGCGAGTGACAGGTGGCATTAAAATGTTCCTAGGGATGAGGTGCAACAATGTTGATGGATGCAAAGGGGGGAGGCTTTTCTATGCAAATGATTTCCTAGGCTAAGGCAAAGCTATATGACAAACCTAAGGAAGATTGGGTTGGGGATTCTAACTTCAAAGATATGTTGCCAAAGCATGAAAGGTCTACTTTCCTATGTGCAAGCTTGGTGGTGATTGTGTCAACTTAAGGATAGATTGATGATCCTTTAGGAAAAACATGAGATTGACCACTTGTGGATCCCAACCTTTAGCTCGAGGTGATGAGGGATGACAAGTGACAAGGCTAGATTACCCTAGACAAATCTCTGTCAAAGGGATAACCTTGGTGAGACTAGTAGATTTGCAAGATGATAGGAAAAGAAAGTTCTGGCAATGTGACAACAATTTTGAAGGCTTGGATGCGAACTCTTTGATTGCTGGCTAGATGGTTTGGTTCTAAGGCAAAGAACTAGATCAGATGGATGAGCTAAAATGCTTAAAGGGATAACCTAGAATGGTTGGCTTTCCTACAAAGATGACTCTAACGTGAAGTTTATGCAAGAAGATGTGGAGAAACAAGGGGGTCTAATCATAAAAATCATGCCTAGTTGGTAAGGCATAAGAAGGGTAAACTCCTGGATGTTTGCTAAATCTAATAGTGCGATCTAACTAGGCATCTTGAAGGGCTTCGTCGGCAGCTTTGTCTTCTGCTTTGTGGAATTTGGTAATTCGAGGGCTTGGTGTTACTTCCTTTCTCTTGGCTAAAATTTCTTGGTATACCTAAGATGGCTTGAGTTTGGCTTTGTGAAAATTATGTTTGGGTTTGGATTGTTCTGACATAAATTCTTGAATCTGTTAGGCTTTGAGAGATCGTGGTTGTTTTGCTTCAACTTTGTTCAACTTTTGAAACAGGCAGTGACTTCGCTAAGTGTTCCCTAAGCTAGGATTGACCGAGTTTGGAAAACATTCATTCAACAAGTAAAAGATCAAGTAATAGATAGGAACAACTAGATAGAATTTTTGATTCTCAGAAGACAGTAATTGCGTCGTGGAGTGTGTATATTCTACAAATGTTTCGATCAGTCACTTCAAACACATTAACATTCTAGATGGTTGTCTACAAGGCTGACAGTTGGTTTAGCTAGGGAGTCCTTGATATACCCAAGGTACGTGAGGCCCAAATCCGTAGATGAAACTAAAACAATGTCACACAGCTGAGAGGAGCAGTAACCCACTTCTCCTCTTTCACTTCTCAAGGGTATAAAGTTCCTTGAGGCTTAGCCCGAGTGACAGAATTTTGATCCCAAGAGAGGTGTCTTTGGATTCACCTCCCGATCTTTATACTCTGCCGGAACGCTGGAGTTGAGGTCGTCCCAAGGGGTGATGAAATCCTCAAGCAGACCTCCTAAAAGCTAAGACAAGATTTTGGATCCTAATATTATGCACCCAAGATGGCCTTGAAAGATGACAAGGGGAGAGAAGACTTGGATGATCTTGGGCTAAAAGACAGAGTTCTTTTCCAACTAACACTTTAAGTTTTCTGATCTAGACCTTTTGAAAACACACGTGATTTAAGATGCAAAGGTTCAATTCCAATTTGAAATGCACCAACAAAAGAGAAGTGATCGAAGAATGAATACACCAAGAAGATTTAGGGTCAACAAAAAGTAAACTCGCGCGCCCGGAGGCCCTCCACGTCAAGTATCGATTGATTTTCTTTAAGGCATTCAAGATTGAGTGTGAGTCTGTTTTAAGCCTAAAACAAAGATGTGTGTAAAGATCGATTTCAAGCGCGCGCCCGGAGGCCCTCCACGTCAAGATTTGTTCAATTTTTATGCCCAAATGAAGTGTTAGCGAGACTAATGTGCATTCAAGAAATTTTTTATCTTAGAAAAACTAATAAAAACTCAAGTGAGTGGAATTTGATTTTTGTGGAGCACTTAACACCTTCTTAGGTAGACCCATCCCCATATATGGCATTGATATTGCAACCAATGGTTAGAATGATGGGTGATTAAAGAGGGTGAGTCCAACAAAAAATTTACTCAAAGTGTCTTTATTTGTTTTTATAACTTAGAAAGTTTCTAAAATGTGGATTATTTTTATGCCCCAAAAGATGATTATTTGATCTATGGCATTCAAGATTGGATTTGTTGTTTTATTAATGCGTTCATAAAAATAAAATAAAAACTTGATTTTAATCCATGGCACTCAAGAGTGGTTTTAGCAACATGCATTCAAAGACAAGTGATTAAACATTCAAATTTTTTCCTTTGAGCATTCAAGATTGAGATTTTGCGTGTTGTTTCACGAACTTTGAAGTGCTTTGTTTTAACCTTAGATCATTCAAGATTGTTTTGGAATCAAAAGTGAAAATGACTCTTTGGACTTTGGTTTTCATTCAAGATTTTGTGTTCTAATTTGCATGTTTTAAGCCTAAAAAAAATGATATTCTTAGATTGTTTTGATGCATGAAAAACCTAGGAAACATTCAAGATTTTGCAACAAGACATTTGTTTGGAACAAATAACAAAGCTTTTAGGACAGTTTTGGCAACCATTTAGGACTCTTAGTTTTCATGAGATTTTTTTAAAAACTTTAAAATATTTGCAAATGAGGTTCATTTTATCCTTGATTGATGCTTTGAGTTTGATTTAGATTTTAGTGTGCATTTAGTGTTGATTTTGAACCTTTTGAAATGGAAACTTGAAGTTCCTTTTAAATTCTCAAAAATGAAGTGTTCCTAACTTTGCATGAATGCATCTAAAACTTTGATGTTGCAAGGATGCAAATGATTGGATTGGTTTAGTTTCACTTGTTAAAATATTTTTATTTTTTTTTGTTGCAAATTTTTAGTTTTTAGTGGATTTAAGTATGATTTGGGGGTTCATTTTAAGCACTTAAAAAAAAAAAGTGTGTATGATTTTGCTTCCTTAAAAAAAAAAAGCCCAAGATCCCTCAACAAGAAGAAGAAGTAGTAGATGGAATAGAAGAATAATATAGACAAGAAGAGGAAGAAGAATTCCAAGTACTCTGTCCACCTATAAGCTTGAAAAATCTACAAACACAATGAGATAGACTATGAGTTCCTTTGTCTTCTTCATGCTCATGTGGACCTGCAAAATCAATTTATACAATCCTACCAATCACAAAAACAAGCAAAATTAGCCAAAATTAGCAAATGACATACAAAACTTGATTAAAAAAGCTAATGAAGATGACCCATGCGGGGTCCCACCGGGCGTGCCAAAATGTATATGCTACTTTAGTATGTTAGAAACACTAAATTAAAACAATCAAAAAGCATTTGCATACTAATTTAACATAACTTCATGAGAGACAAAGTGAAGTCCTCAAATGAGAATATGAGCCATGGATAGGCTCTCTCAATGAGGATGATCACTTGATGTAGAGGTGTGTCTAATAGCTAAGATGACTTGATTATGTATGTATGCTCAAATGCTCAAATGGGCTTCAATGGAGGATTTTTGATAGATTTTGGTGAATGGATTTGATGTAAAAAAATGGCTTCTCAAAATGGCATTATGGCTTTACTTTTTAGATTGTGTTAAAATGGCTTGGGAGAGGATTCCTTAAATAGGCAAAGGGCTTGAGGGATCAAGGGCTAGGATGCAAGAATGGGAGAAAGCTTATGGAAGGTTTAGATTGAATGAGAGGAGAGCACATAGATTGTGCTTCCTTCTAGCCAATCAGAGAGTGACACATGTCACAGGGTCACTGGTTAGAGCAAGAGGAGTTGAGGGGTCAACAAAGGAGGCTCAAAGTTCATAAAGACCCTCATAATGGCTTGTAAGAGCAATGAATGGGCTTGTAAGAGTCATTTATGGCTTTGTGGGCTTCATAAAATTTTATGGTTGAGATATTTGTGAGAGAGTTGAGATATTTTGACTTGGGTTGGATTAAGAAAGTCTTAAGCTTGACTTAGAAATGTGCAAATGATTAAGGCTTGGATTAGGCTTGGGTTAAGATTATATTAGGCTTGTTAGAGATGGACAAGTGGATGGCATTTAATGAGGGTGGGTGAAGGAGGAGATATTTGTTGGCTTTGGCTTGGGTTAGCAAGTCTTATCCCATGTTTAGGGAATGTGACAAGGTTAGGGGAGGGATTAGGATTAGGATCAAAGATAAGGATTGACATCTTCTAGAAGAGTCTAGGCTTTGGATGAGGATGAAGACTTTCTAGAAGAGTCTAAAACTTTCTAGGATGAGGATAAAAAAGGTTTTTAGGAAATAAATAAAGTTTTATTTATTTCAAGGGTTTGGGTTGAGGAGATATTTATTAAAATATTTTTAATAAACATGAGGATTAATATTTAATCTTAATTAAATATTTTGAGTTGGGATTAGGGGTAGAAAATGATGGGATTAGCCTTTAATCAAAATTAAAGAAGGATTAGAAGATTTTGGAAGAGGTTTGTGGTCTTAAGGAAATTGGCCAAGTTTTGGGCAAAAAATAAATAAATTATTTATTTTGGGATTTTTGGTCAATTTATTAATTAAATAATTAATAAATAAGGAAATAATGTTTAAATAAGATTTAAACATTTTTGGGAGGGATTCCTTAATTAAATATTTTTAATTAAGATAAAGGAATTTAATGGCATAAAATAAAATAAAATAAATTAAATAATTAATTAATTAATTAATGATTTCATCAGGGACTTTTTCAGAAAATAAAAATACTTTATTTTCTAAAGGATTTAGGTGTCTACAGGTAATTCTCATGGCTAGTTCACAAGAGCAATCGGAAAAAGACCCAAAATTGTGGAGGTGGAAGCAGGAGGATGGGTTGACAATGATAATGATAGCTTGGCAGACTAGACATGATGGAGGAGACAGAGAAGAGAAAATCATAGGCAACTAGAAGCAAGCAGAGCATCCTCCCATCAAAATGTGCATTGGTGCGAGCAGGAAGCAATAGAGGGAAGTCAAGGTGATTTGCACTAGGAGCCAATAGAAGACTAAAACAAGGACCCTACCCTATTATAGATAGTAACTGAAAGTGTGATGCAAATTGAGCGAATGGAGAAGACAAAGTCTCCAGATAAGTTGAAACGGCTAGAAGAAAGCAATATATATGTCCACCTTACAAATAGCCAAGTAGAAGGTCAAAGGGTTATGGGAGATTCGATCCCAATCATAGAGAAAGGATGTGTGGTAAAGCCAGTGGTTTCCCCATTTTGGCATGGAAAGTGCATACTAGGAGGAATGATTGACTTATCTAAGGAGGAGACAAGTGATCTTGTCATGCCTTCATTTTGTTCATTCAAAGAATTGCAGCTTGGTGTTGTCTTGCAACCAATTCATGCAGTCGTGGTGATGGAAGTAGAGCTGAAGAAAGCATTGGAGGCTAAGATGAAGTAGGACGATAATGTAGAGAAAGATGTAGAGTTATTTCAAGGTTTGATTGAGAGAGCTTAAGAACATGGAGCCCACAAGGAGGTGAAGCGGTCAGAAGCAACACTGTTAGTAGAATGAGTGCAAGCAAAGACTGCAGAGGCATCTTTGGTTGCAAAATGGGCATTGATGGAATGAATCCACAATGAGCTAGTTTTGTTGTAATCTCAAGTGGAGTCATTTAGGGAAATTATGGAAAAGACCAATGTTATAGTGTACCAATCGCAAGAGAAACTAAATGGCACTGACACAAGGATTACTCACTTCATGAATCAGATGCATGAGGTGAAGCATGAGAGGGAATCCTAGAAGATGATTGCGAACACCTATAAGGTGGAACGAGACATTGATCAACAGTCGGCAACTCTACCTGGGGTAGCAAGGCTATAAGAAGATATGAATGAAGTCAGAGAATGGTCAGAGAAGCTCGCGTGGGAGGTAGCATACTACATGAGACTGTACCATCAGACAGTCCCTTCAGAGCATAGGAGAGGAGTATTCTTCTCTGATCAATCATTTATGACACAAATGAATATATTTTTAAGACGTGGGCACATCTTGATCCCAATGGATATAATCTGGGAAGGTGCAAGACTGACGCTTAGGGCTTTATCATCTGGGACTGCACAAACACGAGTGCCCCTTGCTTAGAAGTTGAATGTCCAACCTCCACGAGGAGGAGCTCAATGAGCATTTCTCTCGTATTTTTGCATTGTGTGGAGCTTTTTGTAAACAAATGCTCTTTTAAGTTTATTTTTCCACGTGGTGTGTTTGTAACCGATGCTCGTCATTAATAAAGTGTGTATTTTTTTTGTTTTCTAAACACTGTCTCAAATGTGTATCACCTAATGTGATGATGTTAATTCAACAGGAATATGAATGTTTAGAGCTTTTTGAATATTTTTGGAATTTTAAAATTTTAATTTTTTTGGTGATTCATCAAAGCGTCTATTGCTAGGGTTTCACTAAGATGATCATTTTTTGAGGACATTTTCTAATTTTTAGGATTTTTTTAGCATCAGATATGAATTTTTTAGATTTTTGAGAATGATTTAGAGATCACTGGTTCTCAAGTAAGATCACATCATTTTCTCCCAGTGTCTAGCAAGGTGTAGGACATGATGGAGTAGCGAGATGGTAGATAAGAAGAGATGGATAAGGAGTATGAAGAAAGTGAAAGTTATCCTCAAGGATTGACTCCTCAATAGTACCCAAGCTATGGAAAGATAGCAATATAAAGCAGATTTTGGATAAGCAGTGCAAGCAAGGAGCAAGAGATAGCGGGAGTATAAGCCGATAAGAGAGATAGCATAGAGGCATAGAATCCAATAGTAGGAGCATAATGACGAGATGTCATGCAAGCAAGTAGTCCAAAGAGCGAACATGCCAAGAGAGTGTAGTGATCAAGATCAAGGGGTCAAGTGGATAGGATAGCAATAAGATAGCAATAGGAATACAGCTAAATATGAACAATATAATTGAATGAACAAGATAGGGTAAGTGGTAGATAAGATATCCAATGCACTTGGATAGCTCAACAATGTCAAAATCAAAGAGAAGATAAGGAAATGGATGGATTATGAAAGAATTATGCATGACGCTTGTTTGCTAGGTTTTCATCATGGTACTTATCCAAGGCACCACAAGATGTGGTTTTCACCATTGAATTAATTTATTTCTCTTTAATTTTTCTACGTGCCACAAGAAGTGGTTTTCACCAAGGCACATTTTCTTTTTTCTTTTTTTCTTTTTTTAGAAAGAGCTCAAAAATTTTCAAGTTAGATAGTGCTCTACTAGGAAAGATCAGTCATGATAAGCTAAGACCATAGAAATGTATGCTCAAATATTTTGATAGGGTAATGGAAGGGAGATTGTAGGAAGAAGAGTGGTAGATGGAGGACAAGGTTGTAGGTTGTGGATGGATATATGGAGGATGGATAACAGGAAAGTGCAGGCTTCAAAAGATTGTAGAAGGGTAGGTGTGAAAGTGGGAAAGATCAACAAAGACACACACCTTGAAGGGTAGAGGAATGATTGAGAAGTTATGGATGAGATAGCTTGAGATTTAGATGTATGACGTAGCGGAGCAATTTTGGAGGAAGATGGAATGGAAGGCTTCAAAATATTGTTATGAATGTGTTTAGAAGAAGATGAAGCGGAAGCCTTTGGAAGCTTGAATGTCAACTTCATTTTGTTCCTAATGTTTAATTCCTTTAAGAAAGACTTAGGAATCCATATAGCTTTAGAGTTTTCATTTGATTTTTTAGTGTGCATGTCTTCGAAAATGGATTTAGGAACCCATACTTTCTTTGGTTTAGCTCTTTGAGTAGTAGACCTTTGTGGTCTCTTTTGCTCATTTTTTTCTTAGCATTCACATGTCGATTAGAGGAGACATAGAGAACTTTTGAAGATGGATTCATGTTTTTGTGCTTGAGTTGATCATCCAAATTACTTCCAAAAGACTTGGGACTAGTGGATGAATAAGGCTGATATGACTAGTTTAGATGGAAAGGTGAATGTGAAGAGTTCAAGTATGTGTATCTTTGTTGATCTTGAGGTGTAATAGGAGAAATGGGTGATGATAAGATTGGACAAATGGGCGATGAGCTAAAAAATGAAAATGGATATAGAGGAACATAAGGTCCAAATATGGAAGGGAGTTGTGAAGGCATTAGCTTAGATGGATAAGGACCAAGGATAGACTTAGGAGATGCAAATGGATAGTGGGAAGGGATATCAACATCTTTAGAGTGAGCAACATGGTCAAAGTCATCAATAGACTCATGAGTAGTTTTGATAGGAGCAACATTTTTAATAGAAGAACTTGAAGCTTGAGTATATGTTTGAAGTGAACATGGAGAAGTGGAACACGAAGGGATACTTTGATCTTGACAAGTTTCTTTGGATAGCATAAGCATAAGATTTTGCTCATAATTTTCTATAAGCTCAAACTAAGTGTCATCATCATACTTAGGAGGTGGAACGATGATGTTTTAAAGGAGATGAATAGGTGCTTGATCTTGATCAGTAGCCTTTTGAGAATCCTCTCGACATGGAGCCACTTCTAAGGACAAGGGGAAAGCAAGGAGAAGAGGGAATTAGTGGAAGTGGGAGAAGAAATCATAGGATCATATGAAGGTTGAGCATCTTTATCTTAAGTAGAACAGAAAAGGTTTGTAGCCAAGTGAAGGTTAGCTTGAGTTTCTTTTAGAGGTAACCCTTGAGGATAGGAATAGCTAATATAGAAAGCATTAGGTAGCATGTCAGAGGAATTGGAAGCTTTATGAGAGTTATGAATGTTGGAAGAAGTGGAAGATGTAATGGAGCCACTAATAAACATGGGGTCACCAACATAATCTTGCTCAAGAGAAGTATCCTCACCACATAAGTCACTAGAGGTTCCAAGATTGACAATCTCATCATCAATGAGATCTTTCACTTTAGGTTTCATCTCTATACAATCAGAAGTAGCATGGTCATTGGATCGATGATAAGCACAATAATCATCCAAGAAAGGATTTCCATAGGAGCTAAACTTAGGCATCATGAGGAGCTCATTAACAAGGAGCATTTGTAATATAGCATCATAAGAATCTCGCAAAGGAACAAAGTTTCTCTCAAAAGTATGTCTGGGATCTCTACCTGGATAGAATATATTCATGTATTCATCAAATATAGGCTTGTCATAATGTGAAGAGAGGTTCTCAAATCCAATGGATAAAGACAATGAAGGCCTAGAAGAAGATTTCCTAGGAAGAGATGACTCATAGACATATGAGGGTCCTAGAGATGATGCAAGTGAGGATGCTTTCCTTTCTTCTAACCTTTTATCAAGTTTAAAATTTATAGCTATGAAATTTTTAGGAAGATTGAGGTAAGAGGGATCATTTGTCCTTTTTAGACCTTTAATTTTAAACCATAGATCTTGAAATTCCTCAGTGGTCTCTAGGAGAACATAATCATCTGGGCTTAGCTAAGATTTAGAATAAATAGATTCGAAGTCCATAGTGGTAGATAAGGAGTTAAGCATGAAAGAATCCAAGATATCTTGATGCCCAAATGAGAGAGGAGATTCACTTGTCAAAGAGAGGTAACAATAGAAGATTGAATTGTCAAACAAGTGTCCAAGAATTTATGACACTAGTGATCCGAGTCAAGAGTTAGGCAGGAAGCCCAATAGCCAAGTAACCAAGTATCCACATAAATAAGTAAGAAAGACAAGTGAAATATTCTCCTAATCAAGTAAGGTAATAAAGAGATCAAGATAGCCATTTTAGAAAGATAGACCCTAGTATGCATATGCCAAAATCAAGGGACCATGGTAAATCAAGCCAAGAACAAATTCAAAGCAAAAAAAATCAAGTTCAAAAATCGGGTGAGACGCCACAGTAGGTTGGGTGACAATTTAAAGCAAGTAAGGCAATATAGTATCAACACAAAGTATGACAGGAAACTAGTGACTTTACGAGAATGTGTCCTAAACACCTATGTTTCAGTTTGGTTGTTTAATGTTCATATTCGATCACAAGATAACAACAAGTAGTAACCAACAAACATTCATTTTGAAGATAGCCAAGGAGAAATTATACATCTCACGCAATTGGACAAGAGACAAAGAAATCATGCCAATACAAACATTTGTGATATTTGAAAGCAAGAAAAGTCTATGAACGATACCGTTATGTTTAATGTTCAAGAATGTTTACACGGGTCATTCATAATCGAAAACACATGCCAAGAAGATCTACCTAAAGGTCATGGCTCATTACTAAACACCTTAGCCCATGCTAAGTGCCCTCAAGGGACATGAATGGTGTGTAGAAATCTTGGGGTGATCTGGGTAATCCAATTGGACCGATCCTTGCACCAAGATGTTGAGCGGATAAACAAGGTATCTTCTATCTTATGGTGTTTAGAAAGGATTTCCATTCATAGCACTCCTCTTGCTCCCGATACAAAACACCTCACCTTGTGATGAATAATCGGTCTCATGACCACAAGAGTACCTTAATCATTCCTCCCTAGTGATCTCCTCATGGTCGCAATCCCACAAGCGATCGCACTAGGTAAGACAAGTGCTACGTCTACCAAAGTTTTGTGTCCTTGATAGCCGTGAGTTTATAGTGGGTTGGAATAACCAGTTTCGCTTGTCCCCACTTGGGTCATTCCTCTTGGCTGCCCAAGAGCAAGCCCTCTAAAGGATTCTAACTAAAAACATATTGGATCTACTTTCAAGAGTCAATGTTTCTGATTCACCACAAGGGTGAAGAGCATACTCTCCTATCTTGATCATTTCCCTTAAACACACCAAAAAATTTCAGTTATCCCCTTGCTTTTGAAATCTAAAGGAGAGTCAACATTTCTAATTGACCACAAGTGTGAAAAGCATACTCTCCTATCACCAAAGAATCTCAATCACAAGTTTAATGTGCCTATGAAATGAAAACAACTAGTGGAGCGTCGCACATGGAATAGAAGAAATACAAGCGTTTGATTTTTATGTGTTGGGCAGCTCTGCAAACAAACGTTAGTAGCCCTTGTGCATTTGAAGCTTTGGCATGTGTTCTTTTAGTTATTTTTTGTCTTTGACATACGTTCCCTACAAAACCACAAGTTAGAGCATCGAAACTATATAACAAACATGAGTTATGAAAATGTTAACACCTTAGCATGAGTCATGATGTCTAATATCCTAAATGAAAGCTTGACTATTGGGAAAAGTTTTAACTTTGTTTGTTATTTTATATATACGTAAAACAACTTACAATAGCCCAAATCCTATGAAACCACCAAAAGTCAAATTTCATTTTATACTATTCTCTTTTTTTCTTTTTTCTTTTTGGGGGTTTTTAACAACGAGTTATAACATCATAATTATTAGCAAAAAAATTAAAAAATCTCTTTAAAACCAATGATTAAATCTGTCAAAAACCAGAGAACTCAAGAGATTTAAATCCAAAGGCTCGAAAAATCAAGTTCCTTTAAACAAAACAGAATAGAACAGTCCAGAACAATCCCTTCAAATAGAATAGCTAATTAAGTCTGCCAAAAATCAGAGAACTCGAGACATTGAAATTCAAAAAGCCCAAAAAAATCAAGCTCAAAGACAGTCAATTGCTATAGAACTAGAGAAATATCAAAACAGTCAATTGTAACAGACTGCAACAGAATTGGAGAAAGATCAAAACAATCAATTGCAACAGAATTGTCAAGCAATATTTTATGCTAAAGGAGACAAAATGAAATATAACTTACAGGTGATGGTCTTTTTTATGTCTGTGCGATGCTTTCTTGAAAAGTGTCACCTCCAATCTGAGATCCTTTTAGAGAAACAGTCACCCAATCATTTGAAAAACAACAAGAAATTCAAACAACAAAATCGAATCAAAATAATTAGTTATGCCCGACGGTGGGTGCCAATAGTGTACACTCTAAAAAATACACTTCTCTAAGTCATTATATCTAAGGTTATCTCATAGATTGAGAACCCCAAATAGCGACATAGATAAGCATAAGGAAAGCTCTCAATCGTCTCTTAGTAACAAAATCCTTTGTTAGTAAACCACAAAGCAGGAGATTCTCGAGCAAGAACAAGAATGTAGATGTCAAGAGATCTATCAAGATATGCAACGAAATGCAGCTATATGTGATTATGCAAATGCAAACTATATTATCAATTCATAAAAATAAACTAGATTAAACATGCATAAGAATTAAGCCAAATGTATGCAAATTAGAACTAGAATGATAAGATGAAGAATTAATAATTTTGCAGCATAACTCTATGTAATATGAACTCTCTCTATGAAGAGAAACCCTCCTCTTTTAAGGAATACAGATGGTGTAGATCAAAAGACATGAAAATCCAAATCAAGAGTGGAGATGGACCTACGATGAGTGGAACTTATTTAATTCGAGTGGACAATTCATTTAGCATATTAAAAGAGGTGTAAGAGCTCCACTTAGATTTAAAATAGGTAGGTGAGCTCCACCTAATAACCCATTATGAATATCAAATTAAAATCCTACATTCCACTCAAGATAGAATTAATTTCAAATTAAGATCCTCCATTCCACTTAAAATAGAATGAATATCAAATTAAGATCCTTCATTCCACTCAAAGTAGAATGAATTTTAAATAAAGATCCCTCATTTTTATTTCTAGAAATGAATAATCGTGTGTTTTTCTCAAAAAGGGTTCAAATTTGAATTGAATAAGAATGTCTAACATTTGAATAAATTCAAATGCCTAACATCTTATAGACAAAAATGAATGGTTAAAGAGCATGAGCTAGATGAAATTTGATGATTATCTGATTTGGCTTGAGTTGATCAATAGAAGCAATGAATTTAGCAAATTGAGATTGTGGGGCTAATTTTGGGAGATTACACTATCCACTTTCACAAAACTTATTTCATCTTGAATTTCATATCTCAATCCATTTAAGTACCTTGCAACTTTCTCAACCTCATTATCCACATGTCTAAATCTAATGTCCAATCAACAGAATTCCTTAGTATACTCCTTCATAGTCATGTCTTTTGTCCCAAATTTTGCATCTTTCTCAACAAGCTAACTTGGTAATCACCAAGAAGGAACTTCTTCTTCACTTCGTTCACCATAACCAAGTTCTAGTCTTTTCATTTCCTCTTCTTTGTCTATCAGTTTGCAAATGCTCCACAATAGTGAGGCATGACCTTTCAACCTAGAGACTACAATCTTCACCTTCCTACTATCAGGAGTGCCTTCAAACTCAAAGAACTTCACCATATCAAAGATCCAATCCAACACAACATTGATTTCCAACTTTCCATCATAAGAAACAACTACCATAGCAGGGTTTAAATGTTCCCTAAACAACACTCTCAACAATCTTTCCTCATCTTGATCTTCCTTGGGTTCTAGATTAGGGTTCGGTGTCATTGCTTCATCATCAGTCACACCATTAAGATGTGCTCCTCTCCTCTTGGTCTTCTTCAAAACATCTAATCTGGTTGCAATCTATCAATTATAGTAGTGTCAACATTTCCTCTACCTCGAACCATCTTGACAAATAGGTTCTTGCAAGTTCATAACCATCTCCAAGTTATAGGTCAAGTCTGTAGATTTGCCACCCTACAACAAAAATCAACTTAGGGTTCTACACGATTCAATCTCCTCAAGGATGAACCTCAAGCTCTGATACCACCTGACTTAAGGAGGAATTGAAAAGCTAGGGCTAAAGGCACACCTAACTATCCAACCACCCTACAGAGTAAACACAATGGAAGCAAGCAACATAGAGAACAACACCAAGGTAAGAAGGAACAACAAATACTTTATTAATTCATCAAATTGTCTACATACATGCTCGACTGTGAGGTCTTCCGGGTTACAGCCAACAAGATTTACAAAATTCCAGACTTTGAACTTTTCATAGATCCTTCATTCTAATTATTCTAGCTCCCTTGACTTCGCACTCTATCCAGACTCTCCCCCTTACCTAACCTAAGCCTAGACACCCCTATTTATACTTGCCAAAATGGCTTACAAAAGATTCTAGATCATTACAAAATAAAAGGTCGACCTCAAAACGGTCTGCACCATCCCAAGACAAGATCCTTACATTAAATTCACGATACAAATTAAACACAGAATTCGGCTCACACTAAGAACCAATCGTAGACAAACTCAGTCAAAGAAGAAACTGAGCATCAGCAAACATCAAGTTCACTCGGCACAGGAAGGAATGCTTAGCCAACACCAGACAACTCAGTACATATAGGAATGCTCAACCAACACTAGACAACTTGGCACATACAAGAATGCTTGGCCAACACTGGGCAGCAACTGCAACTCGACAATGACTAGAGCTCAACGGCTACTAGCAAAATGAACAAAGATGAACAAGATAGCAAGGTACCCCAGGATGCTCCTACATCAATAATTGCTTAATAAGATTTTAGAAGATCATAGGATTTTATAGAAAGATTATAATAAGTATGGGATGTTAATGGTATATTGATTTCACTTAGAAGGGAATAAATCATAGGTTATGGTGTCATATTTGTGAATTGGAACCAAATGGATAAAGCACTAGTCATAGTTTACTCTAAATGGACATGAAAGGTTACACGGTAGTAAAACCTTTAATCAAGAATTGTATATCTCATATTGTTCCGTAGACCTGAAAGATTTGGCATATACTTGACTTAGGATATATTGGAGAAGAAATATTAGTTATCCTACATCTATATTGTTGTCTATAAGTTAGAAGATTCAAAGGTCAACATCTTCTTTAATGAGAATTAATGTTTAGATGTTGTGGAGAAAGAAACATTGATTAATCCTAGGTATACCCGCCTGGATTTTGCAAAATTCAAAGGGGAGAAGATTGTATTATCTTGTCAATTGGTCCTATTGGTATGATTGGATATACGTATCATGGTTTGTAGCTAATTCTTAGGTTTGTCCACATTCCAAAAGGTGATTAAAACCTTGTCAAATCAAGGGCCAACGATTCCAACATGAATTGCCACTACAGACATACCAAGTTGTTTCTTTCCTCGCTTCTAATGTTGAAATTTGGAAAGTGATTACTTTGATTATAGAGGTTCAAGAAATAAAAGTTGCATTTGGATTGACCATGGACTACATGAATTGCCTCAACTGTTGATCTTACATGACAATTTTCTTGAGTTTGAATATGAGGTAGAAAAAAAAAATTTAGAGTACAAGGATGAATTTGCAAAATTGAGGACCATCACCCAAGCCTTACTTCTTGTGAACATCTTCAGAAACCATGTTAGATCAAGTGTATATATTAGTCTTCTTTGTTTCATCCCTTCAAGATTCTTGTACATAGTTGGAGTAGGTTTGTCTTGAACACTTGGTGGGTGAGAGAGAGAGAGAGAGAGAGAGAGAGAGAGAGAGAGAGAGAGATTGTTTCATGTATGTTGGTTAGAGTACTTGTTTTCTAGTCAAGTCAGGAGGCTAATTTGCCCCAAGTCACTTGACTTGAGGTCTCTCTGAGTAGTTTAGTAATGTTGCCTTCAATTGTCTAATGTTTCTTTAGTTTAGTTGCTTGCTTTCTTAGTTTAGCTAGAGGGATCCAAATTTGTGAGAAAGGTAGGGTGTTAGACAACATACTTTGGTATTCCTCCCAATGGATTTGTTTGGTATATTTCATAGATATTTTTTTGAGGTTTCTTTGAATTGGAGATAGGATTCCTAATAACCTTATCTTGTAAAAAGGATTTGTACTAAATTTGGATTGGATTCATCTATTGGGTTTGAGTATCTAAGTCTGTCAACTATAACATTTTTTACTCACACTTAATTACTTTTTCTTCTAGAGAAGTTTTCAAAGTGAAACTGGAATAAGTATAAAATCATACACCTCCTTCAGCACCACAATGGTTTTCCAAACCCTCTGCGAGCTTCATTGCTCGTAAGCCAAAAATATAAGATTGAAAAGAAAGAAAAGAGAAAAAATAAGAAAAGAAAAAGTGATTTGGCTTTGGATGTGCAAATATCTCTGTCGATGTCATAAAAATAATCGCTAAAGGTAGAGAAATGTTCATGGTTGACCATAACAATAACTTTGGCTCGATAGGAAGCAATTTTGGTCTTAGGTGTGTATGAGCATTTTTTATGCCACTTAGGAGAATTTTCGTGCTCCAAGTCCAAGTGGAAAGTGGAATTTTTTTTTGTTCGAGAGAGATGGGTTTCTATGTTGGAAAAGGGGACCAATTTTTTGAGAGAACCAAGTCTTGGTGGAAATTTATGATCATTTGAAATCTTTCCTTTTTGTGGAAATTTTGGATCTTTCAAAATCTCTCCTTTTGTGGAAATTTCAAATCGTCTGAAATCTCCCCCCTCCTCATTTCTCCCAACAATCTCAAGACTCGAGCCTTTTATTTGGTGGGAACGTCTCAAGCATTGCAATTTAGAACAATGAGGGAAAGAAATTCACTGCAATTTGGAACAAAAAGGGAAAGAAATTGATTATTTTTTCAAAGGATTTTCCCTTCGATGAAAATTTCGCAAGTTCAAATTTTTTCACAGGTAAAAATTTTGCATCTTCTAAAGTTTCCCCACATGAGTGTTCCAAATGTTTCCATCCTTAGGCATTAGTAGATCGATATATGGCATGAAAGCAACACCATGAACAAGAGTAGAGCAAGGAATCACCAAGGAATGTTCAAATGAGAATTTTTGAGAACACCATGTCTAGTGGAGATTTCGCATCTTTAGAATTTTCCACTTTGGTAGATTTGCAACTTCATAATTTTCTACTCACTGGAAATTTCACATCTTCTATAATTTCCCCAACCAACCATCGTCCTTTGTTGATTGCCAAAACCACCTTACCTCTCCTCTCAAAATTCAAAAGATTTTTTAAAAAAGGAGAGAGAGTGACAAAATAAAAATAATGATAATAAGTGGTTTTGGATTGAGATGAGATTAAATTTTGCCTCAACTACGCAAAATGGTTGAATCTAAATTGCGATGAAGTTTGATTGTTATCGATGTGATTCTATTTTCAAATATTTTTCCACAAGCTAAATTATTTTATCCTTTATTTTGCAAGGTGAATTCAAGAAGGAAAAGCTAGAGGGAAAAGTGGTGATCAAGGCCTCAAGACTCAAAGTGGATACTACAAAGAGATGGCTCAATCTCGGGAATCAAGAGAGAATGAAGGATTCATGTTTAAGCTATCAACCCACAAACTCAAGTAAGAATCAAGAGGAAATTGGGGAAAGCACAAAAGACCCAGCTATATAGGAAGTGTTCAAGGAGAATTAAAAAAAGATCAAATTCATGGGCCCATAGAGATGCAAGTGATTCATGTCAATCCCACAAGAAAATTTTGAAGGATAGAGAAAATCACAAATGTTGGGAGATACTCTACAAGCCAAGACTCCAAGCCCAAGATAAGAATAATGAGGTGGCAATTGGTTGTCTTCAATTAGAAAAATTCAGCTTCAAGCACAATCAATCAAATCATGCCAAGTGTTTTATTTTCTCCTCGACTATCAAAATCATTGTAATTTTCTTATTGGCATATAAATTGGTACCTTCGTGTAATTGGTTGTAAATAGGGAAACACTAATAAGGGTTTGTAGGAAGAAAGCTTGGCCCTTGATTTTGAATCGATCTTGACCCTCCATTGTCATTGGAAATCTGTAAAAGGCCAAAACCTTCTCATTCATAAGGCATTAGATAAGATAAGAAAAGATAAGAGAAATTTATTAATGTCAACTAGAGATAGACGAGGGTCTAAGGGACTGGAAACAGAATAAAGGGCAAATCCTAGCAAGGGGAAGCACCAAACAGTGTTTGTGGAAATAGCATGAAAGCAAAACAACTAAAAACCAAAGAAAGAAAGAGCTAAATACTCATCACAGATGAGTAGTAGTCAATAATGGAAAAGTGTGCTCTAGGATGATGAGGTGCTATGGAGGGTCGCCTCTAAGGCCTACAAGAAGAAGTAGTATTAGTAGGGAAGCGATGTTGAGTGTGATCCCTACGGGGTTTGACAGATCTGGTGCACTTTGAGATAGTGCAAAGAGACCGCTTTGATCGCCAAACAGGAACCATGGGAGTGAAAAAGGAGGTGATGAGATGCGTAGGGTCAATGTCAAGTAAAGCTAGAGCTATAGAGTGTGGTCATGAAGTCGCATGGTCTCCTAAAGGTAAAGTGTGAGATACCGCTAGTTGATATATCTGAAAAATGAGGGAAGAGACCAGCACTCTCTGAACAGACAGTAGAATCTCCCTCAAATCTCATAGTAGATGGGGTAGCAAAAAATAAAGTGAGACTCAGTCTCAACATCCCCGAGGTGACAAAGGCAACAAATCCTATCCTCCCTGTCAATCTGGTGATCAATCTAAATATGTAGTCTGTAGGATCCCACTCTAAAGAATCCCAAAGAGATGCGAAGAGCATGAGTCCAATGATGAGTGAGGTACTAGGGGCGTAAGATGAAAGGAGTTAGTTTTAGAGATTAGCTTAGAGATTGGAGGTAGTAGAGAGCTAGAGTAGAGTCTTCATGGTGGATTACTTGTTATTGCTTTGAAGTGTTGCACCTCAATCTTTGAATTGTAGTAGGTTTCTTTTCATGTTGAAATAGTTTAGTTGAGTAGAAATTATTGTGAATATTTTCTTGTTTGACTTGGAATAAATTCAAGCCACTAGCCTATTGCTAATAGTAAGGTTAAGGATGCCTTGTGGTAAGTTGATAAAAACACTTAACTTCAATTATTGATGTTCAATCTTTGGTTTGCATCCAGATGATGGGATTAGAGAGAAAATATTGATGTAAAAATCATGTGTATTCCTTAGAAGCTTGCACTATTTGGGTAGAGCCACTAGTGAGACATCTAGTAAAGCCCGAATCATCCATTTATTCCTTGCATTTGCAGTTAGAAGTAGATGTAGGAGTAGTAGTAAATGTTAAGTTTAAGTTGAAGTGGAAAGATTGGAAGATCAAAATCATATTTTCATTGCACATTGTAAAGCCAAGTCTTTAAAAGTGCAATAGTTGATATCTATTTAATGGTAGTGTAAGTCCCTTTTGTGATTAAGAAGGAACCTTGAAATCATTTCATCATCTTTGCAAGCTTAGCATGTGAGGTGACTTTATATCACGAAAGGATTGAGTATTTTGTGTTTCTCCATGAAACATTAAATATTTGATCATGCATATTGTAATGGAACATAATTCACATCAACAAGTGGAAGCTACCATTTAAACACAACAAGAAAGTGCATTTTTCTTCCCTTTAAAACCAATTGTTAAAATAATAACTTCAACATAAAAAAGTAATTATAATATATATTATTTCAAGAAAAAAGAAAAATCATGCAATCAAGTGATAAAATCATAGAAAATAATGCAAAATCCTTCCTACCTAGGCAAATTACATCTAAAAACATGTATTACCTTGCTCTTTAATTCTAAAATCTAAAAATTATAGAATAATTGATTTCTCTAACTAGGTATATTAATTAAATCTGAAATCAATTAAGGGGGAAGAGGGAGCAAAAGGTGGGAAAGAAAAGCATTCAATAGAAATTGAGGGAGGAAATTTAATCCAACCATGGCGTTTCTTACATATGAAAATAATTTAGGGAACATAAGAAGATTCTCTAATTTATTATTATTATTTTAAAAAGAGATGTGAATTATAATTCTGCATAGAATGGCCAATTATAGATTCAGTTGAGGATTTCTTACCTTCCAAAAATGTAAATAGGTCTAGTATTTATCTACACATCAAATATAAATACTACAAAGGCCATAGGTCTCAAAAATACCCAAAATCGTCCAAAATCGTTCTCTTAACGCAAACTTAAGCCAGCACAATTTCTTTAATACAAGCAATAAAAAGGGTTACACAACAATGAATAATGTCAATAATAAGATCTACAACATTTCATATCTATTAAGATCGACAATGTTCTTGCATGCAATATCTTTACTTACATATTGTGAAAATAGATTAATAGACTACAAGTGCTAGATACATCTAACCTATGAAATATGGTGGTTAGAAACTAGCAATAAACATAGAAGTACCATCAACATGATGCAATGATTACTAAGGTACAAATGTGTAACAATGAAAACACATGCTAAAAAATTGGTGACCACCAGTAGAATATTAGTCTGAATTCTACAAAAGATCTACTACATATCTCAAACAAGACACACAATGCATCAAAGTTCCTGCCACTAGTTAGAAAATAAGGAAAATAGATATTCATAAATAGAAAGGAAGGATATGAAGAGAGGGCTAAAAGAGAGAGAATGGTATGTTATTATAAGGACAAATAAATGTAGAATGATAGGGAGTTGAAGGAAATTTTTTTTTAAATATTATTATTATTATATTATTTTAAAATATATATAAATAACAATAAAAATTATATTATATGAATGAACTACTCATTTCTACCAATTCAATTCTAAGTTGAAATATAAAAATTTTAAAAATAAATTGTTGATTACTTGATTCAAACTACCAAAATATCTAGTAAGTTCGAAGGTAGTATTAGTTTTATAATTTTTAATATAATATAAAAAAATTAGAGCAAGATTGTAAAATTGTAGCTAGTAAAACATAGTGCAAACTTAAAAGAAATAGCATTTTACTATTGGCAAAAATAAACATCAATGTAAAACTAATAAATATATATAAAATAAGAAATATAAAACATTTAACTCTATATTTGAACTTGTAAGAAAATAGATTGTGATAACCATATTTGATTAGACATTCATTTTTGTTCAAAGTGGTGAGGTGGAAGATAAAATGATTTTTTTTTTTTAAATCTAATCAAGTTGTCACAAATATGGAAAGGATAAAGTTGTACATGATAGAGTTGATAGAAAATATTTGTATTTCCATTAAAGAAAACTGAATTTTTCCTTACCAAAAATAGTATGGTCCAATAGAATGAATGAAAAAATGTGATTTGTAAAATAAAGAAAAATTTAAAAAAGATATAAACATTTGAAATTTATTTTAATCTTTTAAATTCTAGGTCATGAATGCAATAGTATCATGCCTTTGGCAGAAACTAATAAGAGCAAGAGAGCAATAGTGCCAACTCAAAAACTCTAATATTGCTCTTATCTGACACTTGAAAGTCTTAAAACTCCTGTAGAGGAGAAGGAACAAAAAATAATACCCATGATCTAATACAATGAATAATAATAAATGATACATCAAGAGTCCGGCACTAAGTCCATGTGAAATTCACATGAGAAGTATTTTAAATGATCCAACAAGATGCTTTTGCCCTTGGCCTTAAACGTACATCCTAGAAAACATTTTAGCAATCTAAGAGGTTTGGAATATGCTTCTGGCGAATAGTATAGTAGCATGTGATTTGGCATACGTGAGAAAGCTCCATATCGACACACATTAAGGTTGTTTTCACAGTATTCTGAACCACCTTAACTAGTATCACCATCAACAGGTACCCTTTAACCTTGAAAATCGCAACCCATCCCAATCCTTCTATGCTTGATAACCTAGTGTTTCTGCTTGAGCACATAGCAAGTTTGGGTACTCCTAAAAGCATATCTTTCCCATAGTCTGATTTACTAGTTATTGCTAGCATTTTTTCTTAAATTCTTTCCTAGCCATCCAATTTGAGAAAGAATCTGTTGCAAAAACTTTAGTTTTCCTGAAGCTTTTAAATTGAATTTGGAAAACATCTTACTATGCACAAAGCCCCCCTAACTTTTTGCCACAATGCTAGGCTAAAACTGACCTGAAATTAGACTGAACAAACCTCCTCTACGCATCCCTTTTTGGAATGTCTAGTCATTACATAAATTATGGGGTAAGATGACTGGTTGTCAGGATAGGAAGTCAATGTAGGTTACTGGTAAAACTCTAAAACTGAGATAGCTTAAGAACTTGATCCACTCAGTTTCCCCCGCCAAAAGCATTCAGTTGAGGCAAGAAACAATTGCCTAGTTCTTCCTTCAGGTTGGTGGTCAACACTTCCAAATAGTTCCTCCAGGTAGACTCAAGAATATAGAAATGTTTATGAAAACATCCAACATTTATGAAAAGTTGTCGAGTCTTGGACATTCAGGAGAACTCGCAAGGTTCCCAAGAGAGATGGCATGTTTTACAAATTCTCCGAAGCTACACGAGTCTTCCCTTTGTACAGCTCTCCTTAGGATTCATCTAGGTCCCCCGGCACCATCCTCTCCTTTCTGTACTAAAAAGAGACTATAAGGCTTTTTGGTTCTGCCCCCATGCTCAACATCTGTGGTAGTATCTTTTTTCCAACCTCCGTGCTCTTTTTTCCCAGGTTTGGTCTTGGAGAGTGCTGTTGCTCGGACTATCTTGCACCTAAATATCATATCACGGACCTCCAGACAAATTATTCTGTAGAAGATTTGGAATTGTTTTCTGCTTCACTGCCTTCTCCCACAGTTCCTATACCATTTGAATGGGAGCCCACTATCTCGCACCTAAATATCATATCACAGACCTTCAGGCACATTATTCTGAAGAACAATTGGAAATTGTGCTGCCTCACTGCCTTTTCCCACAATTTCTATACAATCCAAATGGAAGCCCTGATCATTTGTGTGAAGCTCTCCCCCATCTCAATCTTTTGCAGTTCTCCTTTCAGTCCAACCCTGACCCGCATGCCACACTAGGAGAGAGATAAATTTAATTCAAATCTTCGGAGGCAAGAATGATACGTGTTGATTGCAGAAATTACGAGAACACTGTTCTCCCAAGTGTCTAATCCTACAGGTGCCAATATTGTTTGGATGCTGAACCTTTTGCTTGTCGATACATCTTCCATGGCCCTTAAATGAGTTGGAGCATTGTGGCGGTTTTCAAATGTGCATTCAGTGGAAATGAAGGAGAGTACTCACCTGTTATGCAAGGTGAACTGCAGGACGAACATCTGAAGACTTTGCTCAGGCTTGGTCACGATCTATGGCACCAGTTGAACTTCTTGCTTACTACAATGCACAAATAAGTTGTTCTTAAAACTGTACACTCTAAGACTGTAATATTCGCAGCTGTAGATGTGGTGCCTATTTCTTCCATGATGTTTGGGCCATCTTGAAAGAGAAGCATAATGTTGTTGCTCGGTTGAGGGTGGCTTCTTATTAGTTTATGGACACCTTTAGCTTAGTTTTCATACTGTTCAGCATCTTTGTCTTATTCGAATTTGATCCTTATGATTACTTCTGTGCAGCTGTTGCTGATTCATGAATTGTAACTACAGTATTTTCACTCCAATTACAAAAGAAAAAGAAACAATAGATCTCTCACACTGGTAGTGCTCCTAAGATAATTATAACAGGAGCTCAATCACTTTGCCTGCTCGTCTACAAGATTCTAAATTTCTCCCTTACGCCTTGCTAGGAGAATTAATTCCATACTAAGTACATTGAACTGAAAAAAGAAATGAAAGTAATTGAAGAAAGCGTATCCCAGTAAACAGCATGAGTCAAATTGGCTATAGCATGTGGTGGAAATTCATTTTGGCATACGTACAAAGCTTTGGGTGCTCGCTCAAGATTCTCTAGGGTAGTTTATGACTTAACAATTTTCCAGTGCCTTACTTATTATCAACATGAATAGATCCTCTGAACATTGTGCCTTTCATTGGGCCATAAAGCAATGTTGCACTGTAACCCCATCCTCGTACATTTTCCCTAGGATTGTTACTTGAGCACATACCAAATTTGGGTATTATTGAAGGAATCTGTTTCCAGAAGTCTGATTAACTACATGTTACTACCCATGTTTTCTTAAGATTCTTTTCTACGTACATTTTGAGAATATGTTGGTAACATATGGCATCGTAACCAAACTTTTATAATGCTTCTAGTCCCAAAATTGTTCTCACTTTAACAACTTAAATGCTAAAAAAATGTTTCCAGAAGTCTGATTAACTACATGTTGCTACCCATGTTTTATTAAGATTCTTTTCTACGTACATTTTGAGAATATGTTGGTAACATATGGCATCGTAACCAAACTTTTCTAATGCTTCTAGTCCCAAAATTGTTCTCACTTTAACAACTTAAATGCTTAAAAAACAAGCTAAAAGTTTTTAGAGAAGATTTTAAGCTACAGATGGTCCTGAATAGAAACAGGGGAAATCTTTGTGTTTCTAAGCACTCCCTTTTGTTTTCAGTTTCTCTTGAAGACATGAAATCAGATTGCAGTAAAAAATAAGCAAAAACAGACAAAATCTTGAATATTTCTTGCCTTCACAAAGAACAAATAAAAACTTTGTTGAAGACAAATGGAAAATTTGTTACCTTAACAAGATTAATGGTTCCAAGTGTGATTAATATGGCTAAGCGCCAACCATGCCATTACACCATGGGTTAAATATCTAGTGAGCACAAATTTACTATTTTCCCTCTAGGTCCATTTTCTTCCTATAGTTCTCTATGATATATATGCTAGGCCACCTGATAAAATAGCAGAAAAACTTCAATATCTGATAGCCTATGGTCAGAAATTAACAGATAAGCCAAAGACATAACTAGCACACTAACTTATGGTGTAGGAGCACCAGGAACACAACGAAGCACCAGGACCAATTTTTGGTCAAATCATGTGATAGGGCCAAGAAAAAACCACTTGTATTGTTTTTGAGTCTAGACATGTCTATTGTGTTCATTTTAGTCCGTTTTGTAAGGCTAGTAACCAAATTTGCTTTGTAAGGTGAATCAGGACTTAGAGGGTCAAAATTGGTCAAACCAGTCAAATGAGGTAGGATAGCATTGGAATGGTGTTTTTGAGTGAGTCAGGCCATTTTTGGGACTTAGGATGTGATAGGGCTCATTGGGTAGATAGAGATACAGCCAGTTAGGCCCATTAAGACATCAGTTGTGTCATTACAGCCAGTTTTTTCAGTATAACCGTTTACCTGCAAGTACTTCTTTGCACTCTAATTCACTTGCTCGCTGGCTTACATAAATTGTATCGTTACAGCCAGTTTTTCCAGTATAAGTGATTATCTGCAACATCTAATAGTATTTCTTTGCACTCCAATTCACTTGCTCTCTGGCTTTTTCTTGATTTTCTCTGCAATTAGGATTCATATTTCATAATTGCAATTAGGATTCATATTTCATAATTAGGGGTTTTTAGTGCTCCATATTTGAATGTTTCCAATCGCTCAACTCTATTCAATAAGTTTTCTTAAGATCCATCTACCGTAATTGAGCATAATTTTTAGCTAGAGGAGGACAATTGAGTATAGAATTTTAAAACGCAGTCTTTAATCAAACCCCACCTGTGACTTTTAGCTATGGTAAAACAACAATCATCTTTTGATTTGGGTAAATATGCTCTAGAATTGTTAAAACAGATGCTAGGGTTTAACATAGAGAGAGCGCCACAATGAGCAGTCTGGCCAATGAATTTTTGATACATTACCAGGTTGGTTGTAAAGATACTTTCCTAGGACCTGGTATTACTGGTTTTCCCCTCTGGAGAAGTTAGAACAAGAGAAAGCGTGGGCTACTACTTGGGAACATCAGGGATTCCAGTTTAGCAAGAATTATTGTTCCTAATGTATTTGTGAGTGCAGATTTAGTGATGGCCATTGGCAGCGAGATATAATCCTAGGACAAGACTTATCCTATGACATAAAGGAGTTGATCAAGGTCACAAGGGAAAGCATTGAAGAAACATTCAGTTTGGAGACTGACAGAGAATGGCGGCCCTTTGATCAGATCCGGCACTATGATTTTGAAAGGTACTAGGAGCAGTATAGAGGTAGAATTCCTATTCATAGGCCGAAACATCTAACAAAAGCAGGAAGGCCCTTGAGCCCTAAGGATAATCCTCCATAGCAAATTTATTTGTTTTCTCAGTACATAAAGGATAGATATTAATGTTTGTCTAGAAAGTCTACATAGTTCCTTCAGGGTTTTCTCACTTTTCCTACCGCACGAAAACCAGAGATGCTTTTGTTTTACTCATGTGAAATTCAATATCTGAAACCAAAATTATATAAGAACTCCATATAGATCCCACAGCTTACCACAAACTTCCAATTGTTCCAAGAGGCCTTGCAACTAATATATCCCCTCTCAACAATATTTTTCAAACCTTAATTGCTCCATTTTCACACAAACATATGCATAAACCATGTTTAGTGCAGTATTGTATGAATGATTTGCAGCTTTTCTGTGGTGCATGTTTGCATCACACAAATTATTGAAATTGAAGTAGTCAATAAAGAGCAGAGTATCTAGCTTGCAAATACACACTACACAAACAACATTTGCTCCATTTACATAAATGGGAACTTGCCTGGACCATGTTTACTCCATAATTGTACGAATTGTTTTGCAGCTTTTCTATGGTGCTGTCTGCATAACAGATACATTCTGAACCTAAGTTGCTGACAGGAGTAGAATACATAGCATGCAAATGTGCACTACAGGAACAGAATTTTCTCCATCTACATAGCAAGTGAATTTGCATGATAGTTGTAAATACAAACCCACCCAGTGAAATGGACCAAGTAAAGAAGTTCAAAAAATAGTTGGAAGCTTAAAATTATAAGGTGGACAAAAAATTTATGCTTGGTACAGAACTACAGGTAAATGGTTCTAAAATAAATCCTCCACGGTACAAAAAGAATTAAACTCAAAGTATAGTCTTTAAATACAACTACAAAAGAAATGTATATAATAAGTAAATAATGAGACATAAAAGGTTGTCAGTTATTCTCCCAATTCAGTTTGTGCAATCCTGTTTCTTTCAGAAGGTTAACGATATTTTGTCTTCCAACAACACCAGTGAAACAACCAATTAATGTATGAATGCAAGGATGCTTCAACTGAATGCCAGTTATTCTCCCAATTCAGTTTGTGCAATCCTGTTTCTTTCAGAAGGTTAAAGATATTTTGTGTCTTTCAACAACACCAGTGAAACAACCAATTAATGTATGACTGCAAGGATGCTTTAACTGAATGCAAAATCTTGTCCCTCACATCAAAACCATTGCTTTTATATTTTTCACTCCACCAAAAAGCTTCATATAAGCAGCATGTTATTTCCAGTTCCTCTCGGGTTCTCATACACAATATATTGGTTAGTAGATGGTTGATATTAATATAAACTTAAGGCCTCCCAAACTAAATTAAATCCAGACATGATATTTTCATCTCATTAACGCTAAATAGCAGCCTTTAAAAAATTTCATGTTATACCTCAGTCTTCATTAATTCAAATGTTAGACAACCAATAGCAATATTACACATTGTAAAGCTAAGCTTCCTTCTAAAAAGGATATTGAACTTTTTACACTAATGACAATAGTATTGAACGGGTATTGTAATAAAAATTAAATGAACATTTACATCAAAATGAAAAACTCAATAGCAGTGATGACCAGTTATAAGTCTCTGTAACATCCCCCAAACAGATTTCCAATTAAAAAGATTAAACAAATCCACCACAACCAAAGCAATTACAATGCATACAAACAAGCCCTATTCTCGGCACACCAGAGGTCCCTAGTATTCCAAAAGAATTAAACTAAAACGGATAACACCCCTATTTCCACACGATTGCAGGCCCACAGATAGATACCCTAGTGGACATCATCTAGCCATTATATAACATCGACCCGTGTTCTAAAATTTGATGCCTACCACAGGAGTTGAGCCAATTTTACAAAGTCACGTCATATGAACTGACAAATAGAAGATTCCACAATTGATTCTTAAGACAATTGTCAAAGCTTAGTGCATTGATAATGTAAAGGGAGAAGATGAAAATCTCAGTCAACAACGAGATGGATATACGCTTCAGCAATTCTAGACAAGCATTTCACGCATAAATCAACTTGGCTATGAATATGCAGCACAAAATTAACGAGTCTCGTAAACATTCAAATACAGATGATATCAATTAATTCCAGGTATTATATAGAATCTTTATTTTTACTATTTGACATGCTATTTTTCCAAAGATCAAAAATCAACAAGGTATCCCCATGTATATTGAAGATGATATCAATTAATTCCAGGTATTATATATAATTACTTTATTTTTATTATTTAACAAGCTATTTTCCCAAAGATCAAAATTCAACGCTAGAAGCTGTCCCCATGTATATTGAAGCGGAGAAGAAAGTTTTTACACAGAATATTTGAAAAGCTTTTTTATCATTTAATTAGTGTAATGCCTTTTGATTATAGTTGTTTTAGTTTAATTAACACTGATCAAGTAATTTATTTCATTTGCATTGTTTACTTTACTTGAAGAGCTATTTTATTTATTTAAAGAATGTTTTATTTGTATTTACTTATGATTTGTTTTCTTTTATTTACTCAAAATTTACTCTATATTTTTGGGATCGTTTTTTAAATAAACTTCAGCTATTGATTTTTTTTGTTAACATGCTCCCACCATTACGGTGAACCCCTTGCTGCCACTTGTAATTATGCCTCTCAAATAATTAGTCATTAGTCAGTTTTGAAAAAAAAAAAACAGAAATAGCATTTTCATGTCCTGTCCAATTTCTCACTCTCTTGAGGATGTATACTCCAGGAATCTCAACTGATAAGCCCACCAAGCAGTTTAAATAGTCGGGGTACTTTCTTATTTAACCTGTCAAGATATTCAATAAACACCCATACTTGGCTATGCATATAATGTCACCTTCATAGATTCCATTTCAGAATACTATGCTAGGCAAATAGTGCCACCTACATAGATTCCATTTCAGACGTCAGCCAAAAACACTTTAAGCAATCCATATTCCACAATTAACTAATTTTGATACAGTGTCATTAGTTTTTATAATCTGGAAGAATGATTCTCAAACGCTAAAACAATTATAAGCACTTTATAATAATCAAATGTTAAGACAATCACAAGCAATTTATATTGCAAAGGCACTAACTCTGCACTTAACTTTCATTCTTTTTTAATTTTTTAAGTTTGATCACTTATTTTCATGTCACGACACTCAAATTTAAACATCACAGCAGTGGCTAGTCTTCCCGAGGTTGCAAATCAGATTTTAAATTGCAATAATAAGCAAATCCACAGAAAAATGGTACCCAACCAAATTACCTTTGATATTTCCATAAGATTTGAATTGAAAAGAATAATGCCCATGCTTCCATACCATTGCAACTCCAACAAAGAAATGCCAAATCGACATCATCCAGCCACAAAATGTGTCATTCCATAGTCCAACATTTAGTGCCTACAGCAGACATAAGCTAGCTTATCACTCGAAGCAATACAATGTTTGTCAACTTCCAAAAAAGACTAGAAGTCCACAGCTGATCAAGTGTTCAAGAATCATCAATCTAAGTTCAAGCATCCATGAAGGGAAAAAAGTCAATCAACAAGTACTTTTGGACAGACTGTTTAGTCCACATTTGGAATAAATTATATCAATGCATGACTCAACTTGGTGAAAACTTTTGGTTTACAGATTATCTATCCTGGCCTCTAAGGCCTCTGTTTTACGACGTAGCTTTCCACGAGTAACAAAGTGCAGTACTATGGGTGAGATTGATTTCAGAAATGACTCTCATTTTACCAAGACAGTCTATAATCGACGAACACGGAACGTTCCTCATCATTTCCATCATGTGGTAATGAAATGAGGTCAAAAAATGTAAATGTAACATCATATGGTTACGAAGCCCCCAAGCTCTCAAGCTCCCAATTGATTGTACGTGTATCTTGGCTGTTGTATATTCAAATAGTGCCAAATTTTGCTTTCTGCATTTTACAGAAAGCTACAAAGGTCTCATTTGTTTACATGTTTCAATATCTCTGATTTGTTTACAAGTTGGTTCAATATCTATTATTTTGTCAGGTGAGGGTAGAAATTTTATTAGCAGATAAAAGGAAGGCCAAGTTGCTGAAGATGGCATTGCTGCTTGCAGCACTGAGATTTCCAATACTTTAAAAAGTAGTCTTAGAAAGTCAGAAAGCTAGAAGAGCATATCCATTTCTGAAAACGGAAAGCCTATGCACAACACACCAGCTTGTTTTCAATGTTGTTCTCTGTTAATCCCACAAGGCTTTCGTGATTCAGTCATGACTTTGAAACTGTCACAAACCTTGATATCACATCACTTTCTAAACACCCACTCTTAGCAAAGAAGACTTAATTGAATTTTCCTATCAGCTAACAAAATTTAGTCAAATTTCCCACTTTTATCTTTGCTCAAGACTTTAAGGGACTTGACTTGCGAATGGTGTACTTAGAAGTGTCCTTATCAAACTTTAAGATATTCCAATATGGATCTTCTGTTTTCAACACAGACCACCAGTTTAAGTATTAATTCCTCTATTTAAATTCAATTCACCATAATTGCTCCTTCACATCAAAATTGATTTGGATTTAAACCATGAATAAATTAAAGATCTCAGCAAACAAATTATAATCGCAATATTCACAATTGCATATAAAGGAGACAAAAAGAGATTACAATGTAGTTCAGAGTAGCAACGAAGCAAAAAAACCAAAACAGCAGAACCAAGACACAGCAACGGCTGGAGCGGAGAGTTTACAGCATATTACATCAAGAGTATTGACACTACATCATATAGATAATCTCAAATATATTAATCTTCCTCTTCACCACTAGACTCAGAAGTAGTGAACCTCAGGGGAAGGCATAAAAGTCATGTTTGGTCTCTCCATTCCTGATCCTTGCGCCCTCCAGTTACCTTCCTTTCAGATTTGCTGCACCAACTGCGACAAGGGGGCATTGAAATCGTCCTAAATCACAATATTTAGGTCGCCATGTTTCAGATTATTTCTATATCAGTTCAAACTATTCTTTTAACCAGTACTGCCATAAATTGTATACAAAATCAAGTCTAGGTTTAGTCTTCTCAGCTGTAGTTCCACCATATAAGATGGGGATCAGTACCCTATGGGAGAAAAATTATTTTAGTGCCATGTTACTTGTGAATTTTATAATCTCCATTTTGCTCAGAACACTATTGTTTGCCCATCCTGACTGACTGAGTTCCACAAAGTTCATTTCCAACACAGGCTGAATAGATTGCAAATAAATAATGCTACACACATCTCCAAAGCTACAAACATCTAGATGGTTGAAGCAAGCATGGCTGATCAACATAAAGCTGTTAACAAGGTTAGTTACATTAATTGCGAATAGCAAAGATGGAGGGTCACTGCACAAGGAGAATATGGTTAAAGTTTTGGTCATCAGAGATTGACTTTTGGAGTGATTCAACTTCGATCTTTCCATTTAATTAGTTTCGGGGATAAAAGCACAACACGATATCTTGCAAAGGCACACTGTTCATCATTGCACACAATAGATCACCACATCTTTCTGCAACATTAGCCAGCTATGAACATTCAATTTTGCAACATTCCTCACTAAAGGAAAATGTATATTATAGCAGCAAAAATATATACATGATTTCCGATTTTAAACATTCATGGTTAATGGCAACTGAATCATCTGTATAAATGGTGGCTACTGATTTCAACTGGCATAAATGGCAGTTGACTTGAACAGGTGTAAATATATGTTTGTGTGGCTGTTTTCTGTTTTGTAGAGCAATACGTCCACAAGAAGTGTTCCAGATTTCAAACAGAGTGCACAATGATACACGTTATACTATCAGCTGTTCGCTTTATGTAAAATTTGAGAGGGGGTATATGTCGAAACAGGATTCAGAACTCTTAATAGTCGGTTAATCGGGAGAAACATTTCAAAGAAAAGCTCAAGTATGTTTCTTATGGAAATTTCCAAGCAGGCAGTACAAAACAAAGAATGTTTTTTTGTTAATAACGAATTGAAATTTTATTGCTATGAATGACTAGAAGTTTGTAGTTCTACTTTAATTGTCTGTTACCTGCAGTATATTCAAAGTGCAAACAGTTTTTAAGAGACATGAAACCCTTAACAGCAAAACTATAGATGAAGCATTAAGTATCACCATAAGTAGAACAGTGACAAAAGACACCATCAAAAGGACAGCTAGGACAGAGAGGCAAAAAGCCAGCAGACAACCTCTGATCATTGTATATACAAAAAAATCTTAGTTACCAATTCGGGATACGAATCCAATTCGGGCATGTGAATCGGATCCGTGGATTCGTGATTTTTTTTTTTTTCCCGATTAGGATTCGTGGAGGATTCGTGAATATATATATATATTAATATTACTGATCTTGCCCAAGCCCCAACTAGCAACAGATATATATATATATATATATTTATTTGTTTCTCTCATTTATTAGTATATATAATGCATAAAAAGGTCATTTTAGCACTAGAAAGCAAAAATATATATTTGAAAAAGTCATATTAAATAACTTAGACTCACTTAAACCTGTCGATCCTTGAGGATTCATGCTGGATCCTTGAGGATTCGTGCCTGGATTCATGCAGATCCGGGCAGGATCCTTGTTTTACACAGTGGATTCGTCAGGATTCGTGGGCCATGAATCCGGACGAATCCACTGTGTAAAACAAGGATCCTGCCCAGATCTGCACGAATCCAGGCACGAATCTGGATCCGGATCGGACCCGAATCCGGATCCGGCCTCTAGGGCACGAATCCGGTAACTAAGAAAAAAATTACAGAAATTGACCAATCAACAGAACAAAATCCTTTACAAAATGACAGATTGACAGATTGTGATCGTAAAAGTCATCTAGTTAATCAGATACACATTTAAGTCTTGAGGAATGTCATCGATACAAATGGTTATGGTTGTAAACAAACCATGTATTAAACAAAAGAAAATTGCCAACAAAAACCTGGCAATTGGGCGAATTGGAAGAATCTGCAGTTTTAACCATATATATTAAACAAAAGAAAATTGAAAACAAAGACCTGGTAATGAGCAAATAGGAAGATTCTCCAGTTTCTAAGTCGGGTAATTCAGCTTCTGTCTGTATATAAACAGGATGGTTTCAATCCACTTTTTGGATGAGAAGATATTCTGAAGATTGAACATGATAGCAACCTAGATATCCATTATCTCAGAATGATGAACTTTTTAAGAGTTAAATAGCTGCTCGATAGTATTTTTGAAGCGAAGTAAGTTTTCCATGAGCTCCTCCAATCAATCAATCTTGGATCTCACGTTTAAATAGGCAGCAAGCCATACTGGAAACATTTTACAGTTATAATATTCTCTGGAAACTGTGACACTATTCTCTTCTAAACCCTTGCAGATATGCCACCTTAAGTGATGAAAAAGGACTGAAAATGGCAGATGACTGTTACAAGGGCCCCTCAACTTTCAACATAACAATTGAGTTAAGTCATACATCTAAGGGTCCATACTGTGTGCTCCCAGAAGTCCACCAATTTTAATAAACTATTTATTTTTGCATTTGATATATACTATGACCTCATTTGTAAAATTACAAATTTTGTTCCCTACTATGTATATAGAAATGTGAGAAACTGTAAAAGACCCAGCACACATCATCAAGCTGACAATCTTTTCATTACAATGAATATTGAAATGGGAGAAACTGCAAATGAACCAGCACACTATCAAGATGAAATGATGAAAATTTTGTGTTCTCAGATATTCAGAACCATGAAAATGGGTCTTGGAAAAGCCAAGCCAAATACAATATTAGAGTATCCTTGCTTCTCCAGTAGAAAGCAAAATCAAAGCCTCACAAATCTCCCATTAAATAGAAATGATCAACCACGGAAGTTGAGAATACTGTCTTATCAAACAAGTAAACCGATCATTAAAATTAGTTGGCAGACATCAAGGCCCAAACAACCATCACAAAGTAATATCCATTGTCCATAGTCAAATAATAATAAATGAATACCTCATACTGAGACAAACAATGCAAGTAATTTTTTCTTCTGGCCAACTGATAACAATTAACAAAAACTATACATAAATACCCTTTTGAAGAAGAAAGTGGGGAACATTTTAATGAAATGGTATGTTGAATAAAGAATAAAGGTTTTAGGAGATGAGTACCACTCCTAGATAGCTGTTTAGACTAGATAGCAACACATACTTATCATCACCGATC
Organism: Cupressus sempervirens; assembly: GCA_028749045.1. Classification (NCBI taxonomy): domain Eukaryota; kingdom Viridiplantae; phylum Streptophyta; class Pinopsida; order Cupressales; family Cupressaceae; genus Cupressus; species Cupressus sempervirens. The sequence goes on from CM053784.1 coordinate 98,296,561, forward strand.
CCACACAAAAGAATTAAACAGTTTATATTAGAAGGCATAAAAATTAATTTCAAAATGATAACAAGATAATTAAAGTATCCTGAGAAGTCGAAACATATATATTATATACAGATAACAGGTTTATAAAACTGCCCAGAAATCGAAACAAATTATATGGTAAAGATAAATCACTGCTCCATAAGGATAGTAAAAAGACTGGAAATCAAAATTCAACCATTAGATTGCATCGCTCAAATTTAATCATAAAAAAAGTCTTATATACAGAGGCATACTCCAAAAAAAATAAAGGGATAGTTCTTCCAAAAATGCCAGTCCTGTCATCAAGGAGTCAGGACCATGCCACTACTCTACCGCCCTATCGATCAAAAATAGTTTACAGAAACGAACTTGCTAACTGTTGATATTGCCTAAACTACAAGCAGCTTGGCAACATGCAGTTAGAATCTATAACTTCCAAAACGATAAATCAAAGCACTCTCCAGGTTTGAGGGAAATAATGCCTTCTGTTTCAAGAGATATAACCTCCATATAACCTATAGAGAGATGAAGGTTTGAGTCCCATCATGAACGTTCAGCAACACTGTTTGCAATTTAATTATCAGTTGCAAACTTGCAGATTGAATCATTTTCATCACTTGTCCAAAATTTGAAGCCACCATTGGCTAATTTTTGGGGCCAGGACTCATCGTTTCATTCATTGGAGGATGTGCCTGCCCTTTAAACATTTTTATAGCTGAAATAAGCAACCTATCACCAGTAATCAGTCTCACATTTCTTATGAGGTCTTCTCGACTAATTTTGCTTTCCTGGAATGCCACAAAAAACCTAATTTTGTTTAGCATTAGCTACCTTTTTAATTTTCTACATCAAAGACAAACCCTCGTAAGCATAAAACATTATCTACCTTGTAATCAGCATAATGCATTTTCATTAAACTGATACTTGATGAAGATAAGAATTTTTCAGTGACATCGAAAAGCTTTGGAAATGACATCCAAGCAGAAGTTGGTGTCAGTTGTTGGTCCTGCATATTTTGCCGTGATTCCTTTCCTAGAGCAGGACAAGGCTGCAAAGATTTCTTATCCAAGGGAAGACAAGCCTGTCGACCTCCATCCTATATAACAAGTCCAATAAAGATTCTTCATAAGAAAAGTAAGTCGAAACAGTATCATATATGGATAATGATATACACCTACAGAGACAATTATAAAAAAAATATACACTCATCAATGTACCTCTATCAGCTTATTTGGTAAACCAGAAATAAAACTAAATAATAAACATTTGTAAACCAAAAATGGATGAATGGTTGGGATGACACTTATTCATCAGATATTAGCCGTAACATTTATGAAATAAGACAGGAACCACAGACATTTGTTGTCTCGCATGCCATCAAAACGATATAGGATTACCAACCTTCAGGCAGTGGATTCGAGAATGTACGACAGACTTCTTGAAATCTTACACAGGAAAGGACTGTTCAAAGGATATGTTTGAATCGTATAAAAGCTTCCTAAACAAGGGCAACAGACTATAATTTGTTGTTTCAAATTTCTTTACTATGGAACTCAAACCTTTCTAGAAGATGGCTCTTTCTTTGCAGTTAAAAAGTAAAAAGTGTGATTCTTCCAGGAGAAACTTCGCAGGCAATACCATAGCTAGATTTCCAGTTGTTGAAGTCATAAACTTAGTCACAAGTTGGTGAAAGATGGGGATGTCAGTAAGTTGGTTCTTCTCTTCTAGTAAGCAGACTATTATTAATCCAACGGCAATCCTATTAATACAGAGGTGTTTCCTTGAAAAGGAATCAAACAGCCTAATAGTGACCCGACATCCCATGCAAGGCGTCCACAAATACTGAGCTGGTTGCACAAAAAAGAAAATGAAAATGAACTTACAGTCTCAAGCATTAATCTTGCATATTGCCTCGCTTTCATTTTAGACCAATACTCTGCAAAACACAAATTGCAATAGAGGAATAAAATATCTGTCCAAGGCTGCAGGCAATTTCTTTCAAGCAATCGCCCGTTTCAATGAATAGCAAACAACCAAATAAAACAACATTCCAAATGTGGTCACAAAAAGATGACAAAACATTACCATGTAAATGAGGAGAAACCTTAAAGCTAACGACATATTGTGGCAAGATATGTGTGTTCATGTGGGTGCTCCAGACGATGTAACGCCTTGGATTAGTAAGATCGTCTATACCAGTATCGAATTCTTCATTACTGGGGTGACATTGCTTGGAGCCAGATCGCACAAGCTCCGTATTTCCCAATATTACACGACACAACACCATGTGCTGTTCGCCGTTTTCGTCAATATCAGAGTATGTTGCACTGTAAAAAACGAAACTAACACTCAAAAGACTGGAAAGCAATCCTTACAACATATACTGCATTCAAAAAACTTTCGAAAGACAACCACAAAAACGCAATTCATGAAGTGCAGAGGCCAAGCCCAGATAATCAAGATTCGTCGTGTGTATCTACCAAGAAAATTGTATTATTTATGCCAATAAAAGTGATGCGGATGAACAAATCATGGGATCTGTTAAGTACGTCATGAAGGAGTGTGTATCTGCAACCTCTTCAGCGCACAAATTATTTACTACATGGGCGCCTACTATTGGAGGATAATATAAATTACACAATTTGAAAATATATAGCAGCTGACTGTTAAAAAGTTCAAAACGTAGAATAACATTAGAGAAAATAGAAATCTCCTTACCTAACATACGCGCATTTTTCAGGTGCAAGGTAGACTCCTCTGCCAAGAGCTGCACCATGTTTTGGGATCATAGGCTGCCCAAAACCATGCTTTATTATTCCACACACGGCATCCCTGGATGTTCCATGCCAAGCGGGCTGGATATTTGCATCAACACCGTTCTTCCGGGTAATAATATCCACGTGCCGCTGAAAGGCATGGAATCGGGATTGCCCAGCAACACTGCGATGCAAGTTGCGATAAACTCCAACAACGGTTGTAAAATTTCCAAGCGTACTAAGACCGGTTAGAAACTTGGTTTTCACATCCATAAACTCCCGGTCATGATCATTCAGCTTAATCAAATTGTCCCCCGTCCCCGCAAAAGCCTCGTTTGCAAAGCAAACCCTAGCAGAGGTGGGGCATTCGGAGTCGGACACATCGGACTTGCCGATGCATGAATCGCTCGAACCCTCCTCCGATGAATCTTCCAGTTCGGCAGATTTCGGATCACAATCAGAAAGTACTCTACAATTTTGGATTGCCGGGCGATCAGCGCCATGAAATCTGAGGTCAATTTCAAGGTTAACAGGGGAATTGCTCTTTTCGCCCATCCCGTCACAGACAGTCCTGGGGAAAAAACATTTCCCTTTAATATCTATCCAGGCAATAGATCTCTGTCCGCCAGATTTCAGATCAATCTGGACCATGTGGAGAAAATCTACCAGGTACGAAAACCCGTCAACGGCGACCTCGACTGCTGTCTTGCCGCCTTCAAAAGCCTCTTTTAGTAGCACAAAAATTTCAGGCCCGAAATCCGTCCAGTCGCCCTTGCTAAAATACATAACGCGGGCCGGACCACCACTTTTCTTAAAATTACCATAATTTTCCACCACCGCCATACCATCGGGGCAGCACTTACCTAACCCACCGGGGAGTTTAACCCTCTTTACAGGGGACACCGACGACCGCTTTTTCGCATTCAAAAACGAAATCGCAGCATATTTTCTCTTCAACTTGGCCTTGTCGACGAATGATGGAGCCTGAAGCTGTCTTTGGACATCCATTTTAAAGCACAGCAAGGAAATTTCCTCTTCCTAATCTATAAAAACCTTACAACATTGACATAAAAACTGCAATACAAACCGCTATTCCCGACTACCTACTACATCAAAAAAACTCCTGAAAATCCCAAGCTCCAAGCCGAAAACAACCTGCACATGACCAATGCTCTTCTGTACGACGACCGTATAAAAGCAGACACTGTTGATTTGAATCGCAGAGCGTTCAAACAAGTGTGGTTATAAACCCGGTCTGTATTTAAGAATTCAATACTGCCTCGTCTGGTGCTCATCACCTTGGAGATCACGCAAACCGAACCGACCACCAGTAAAGAGCTGAGAGACTTTCCATTCGTGTCAACAGACGGCGGTTTACGTTCCCAAAAAGTTTTCTTGCCGCGGAAGGAAGAAAGTTAATGAATCATCTGATTTTATCGTTGAGCGGCGCTTCCCGTCACGGCGAGGATTATCCAGCGGTCCAGTTTACTATTTTTTGTCTTCTGCGGGCGGGAGCCGCGTTTGAGACTTATTTGGCAGAATCTGAATAATGTTTGTTGAATTTTTATAAGAAATGTTAGGGCACAGTTTTATGGCTTTCTTTCTCTAAAGAAAAATAAAATTAACTTATGGTCTCAAGCATTGATCTTGCAAATTGTTATAATAAGGGAAAAACAAGGTTGTCAGCGTCTCTATTTTTCACCTACCTTCTCACCTTTTCAAAGTGCAAATTTAAATTAGAAATTTTTTGCCCATCAAATTAGATTCCTTCCAACTAATCATTGTAAGCTAACTTGAAGTGTGAAACAATAAACAATTCAATTTGTACACTAGGATAGTGTTGTGCAAGTGAATAATTTTTATGATTAATAGCATTACTTTACAATTTTCTACTTACAACAACTCAAGAACTATGTTAACAACATTTCCATTTTTCACCAACTTTCACCTTTTTCAAAATTTGAATTTAAATTAGGCACATTTTGTCCCTCAAACTTGATCCCCTCCAACTAATCATTCTATAACAAGAGACGCATGGCGTCATAGTTCATGTCTTTAGCGAAATGGTTGTAGATCTGAGATGAAGTGGAAAAGTGTAGACTGAAGGAATTAAAATTATGTTTTGTTTATGTCATTCAAAATGCATTCGGTTTGAAACATAGTGGTTTTAGTAACATGTCTCCAATAGACGTAACTCTTGAAGTTAGGACAAACATGGAAGAGAAGTGTGCAATGAAGGAAATGTCATCAATTGTGTTTGATTCACGAGTCTTCATCTTGAATTTGTTCCTTGATCTAGTATGTGATGTGGAGGGAAAATTGTTAAATTAAAAAGAAAACATTAGTGTTTTCCCCTCCGTTAGGCATGGATGTAACATATGGAACCCTAGATGAAGCGTGTTTCATAATGAAGTGATGTATAAGGTCAATTAAGACAATGCTAGATTATCTTTACCATAAACATGCACAATACATGAGATCATTTAAAGATCCTCAATATAATATCTTATATTAAAATACTATCTATAAAATTATTTTATTGAAGAGAAAACTAAATTATAGAATATATTTGAAATGTTTTTAAAAATATAATAAAATAATTGATAATAATATTATTTTATATATATATGTCTAAAAATTAAATAATAATATTCTCTAAATTTTAATGATTATATATACATAAATAATTTACTATTTATATTTATATGTATTATTTTATTATTATAATTTATTATATGTTATCATAATTATTTATATTTAAAAAATTAAGACATATTATTTTTAAGTGTGTGTACACAATGACATAACAATTATTAAAATAGATTAAAATACAAAATTTGAACATATGATTTTACTATTTATACATTGTATTTATTATTTTGTAATTATATTTATATTTTAATATAATAAAATATTAGAAAATTAAGAATTAGAATTGAGATAAAAAGCAAATTTAAAATCAAATTTTGTTAAGATAATTAAGTAGTGGTGGCTTGTCAATTAATGAAAATTATTATCAAAAGTTTTATTTCATTATTTGTTACAAAAAAAAAATACATTACTATTTAAAATTGTTAATCATGGTTATATATATATATAACAAGAGCTCTTTGAGAGCTGGAGTGCCTGCCTCTGAAGAAACAAATTGGACGTAATATTTGTTAAAATTATGATTTTGAAAAAAGAAGTTATAAATTTTAGCAAGTCTAATATAGATTTTTAGTGAATATTTTAAATTTTAGTTTTATAGAATAATGTGGCGACTAGCCATTGTTTAAAAATATACAACATAATGTAACGCATTGTAAAATCGCACGATTTGAATGAATAGAGTTTTAACTAAGAAATTTAAGATTTTTAAAATTTTATTACATAAGTTAAATTTGGAAATTAATTGTTTTTAATTTTTTTAATAATATATACTAAAGTTTTTATATATAAAGCAATACAATTCTTAATAGCAATAATATATTTTAATAAAAAATCAAATTTAGTAATTATTGATTTATATAAAACTAATATTTAAAATGATATAAAATATATTAACATTTTTAAATACTAGATTCAAAATTAAAAATTGTGCTATTAATATTGATAAGACATTATTTTTATTGTGGAAGATAAAAACATGACTTATTAATAAATCTAATGAACTTGTGACAAATATCCAAAAGATAAAGTTGTAATTATTTTATAAATCTAATGAACTAAGATAAAGTTGTAATTAATAAATGTAATGAACTTGTGACAAATATCCAAAAGGTAAAGTTGTAATTATTTTATAAATCTAATGAACTTGTGACAAATATGCAAAAGATAAAGTTGTAATTAATAATGAACTTGTCCTAAATATAGAAAAGAGATAGAGCTCTAATTAATGAATTCATTAATGCATGTTAGAAAATATTGTATTTTTTGAAATGGAAAAATAAAATAAACCCCATCAAAAATGTAACAGACCAATTAAAAAAAGGTAATAAGTCAATATAAAGTAATTTTAAAATAGAAAGTTCGTTATAACTGCGTAAATACATCACGCAATAGGAGACGTGCTCTTTTTTCTTTGAGGTGTCTGCAAGATTAGCATTAAGCTGTAAATGTATTTGATAGAGGCTTTCGCTTTTTGCTGAAGCAACAGATGGCATACATGAAGGAGTTCTTGCAGCTAAAATAAAATGACAAAAAAGAAACATAGTTGTTCAACATGTGGTAATGCACTTGCTCCTGGCATTAGCATGTGTGGAGTGACTTAGGGCATCCTTCCAAATACCAAATTCACATATGCAAACAAACTGATAGAAGGCAAGCATAACAATATGTTGAAGTCATTTCATCTCTTTATCTCTCGGAAAACTGTAATTTTACAGCATAATGGATGAAAGAGCAGAAATCTGGGAGGTTGCGGCTCTCTTCATTTTCAGCATGGTTTTTATGTTCAAGAACAATAATTGTTGGAGAAGATGTTGCAAGAAATGAAGAAATGAAGCCTTTGGGCTTATCTTGGTTGTGTAAGCATGTGGAAAGATGTTTGTGCACTTGTTCCCCATCTTCACTTCCACATAACAGTCTAAACTTCCTGTTATGTCCTTCAACGGAAGGTCTTGCCTTCTCCACATGAGCATACATATGTTTCATCTGCTCTACCAGGTCATATGTCGAAGTGGAGCGCTCAATTCTGCTCTATTTGTTGCTTCTCACTCACCCATCTATGATTATGATTTGGTTTTTATGTAGAAAGGTGGGGTTTGTTGGCGTAGAAAAGTAGAGTCATGTATTGAAAACATAAAACACTTTGAGTGATGAAAGAGTGGTCTATTTCAGCGATAATAAGTGGAGAGAGGAGTGTGAAAAATCAAACTATTGCAGTCACTGATTATTAATCTCCTATCACAAATGATTATTAAACTGCTGAAAATAAATTCCCAGCTAATATCGAAAAATAACACAACTGCAACTTCACTTAAAATACGGAAAGAAATGCGCAACAGAATCAACACAATATTTTCGGACAAATTGTCCCTGGAAAAACCCCTAAGGGAAAACCAGTTCTACAGATGAGAAATTATACTAAACTTCAGCAAATCAAGAGATACAAAATTCCTTGCCTCACACTGGCAGAACTCCGACAACCTCCTAATTTCTCCCGCTGATATTTCTCACTGCATTGTGCCCTTGCTAACACTGCAAGACTGTTTGCTAACACTGCAAACTGCTTCACAAAAGCTTCTCTCTTGTGCCCTTGCTAACACTGCAAGACTGTTTGCTAACACTGCAAACTGCTTCACAAAAGCTTCTTCCTTGTGCCCTTGCTAACACTGCAAGACTGTTTGCTAACACTGCAAACTGCTTCACGAAAGCTTCTCCCTTGCTAACACTGCAAGACTGTTTGCTAACACTGCAAACTGCTTCTCCAAAAGCTTCCTGCCTTGTGCCCTTGCTAACACTGCAAGACTGTTTGCTAACACTGCAAACAGCTTCACCAAAGCATCACCGCCTTACTCTCCAAATGCCCCCTAGACCCCTTTTTATACTACTCTCATTGGTAAACCAACGACCGAGATTAAATCAAACCAACGGCTGAGATTAAGACAACTCAACAGCCAATAATAGAATTGGTTGCAAAGTGTCCAAAAGGAATCACTAAAATTAGTAAATAATAACCATTTACTAATTTTTGGCAAGTGGACAAACAACTGTCCAAACCACCCATAAATACAACCGTTATTCATAGATAAGGACGAACAGCTGTCCAAGCTACCCATAAATAGTGCTGCTATTTCCGGGTCAGAAATAACAGCTGTCCAACTAACAATAATTAACACTCCCTCTTAGCGAGGAAGCTATTCTGCATGACACCCATCTTATCTCGGAAGAAGATAAATTTGGCCTTTCCCAAAGCCTTCGTCAGAATGTCTGCTACCTGCTCATCTGTAGGTATGTATTGTAGTCGAACAACTCCCCTTTGTACACAATCTCTGATGAAGTGATATCTGATATCTATATGTTTAGACCTATCATGAAACACTGGATTTTCAGACAACTTGATGCAACTCTGATTGTCACAATGTATCACAGTAGTCTCAACCTTCTGACCAAACAAGGCTACTAACAACTTCCGAAGCCATTTAGCTTCACATGTCGCCATGCTAGCTGCTATGTATTCTGCTTCTGCTGAACTTAGAGCCACAGACTTCTGCTTCCTGCTGAACCAAGATACAACTCCTGATCCCAAGCTGAAACAACACCCTGAAGTGCTCCTTTTGTCTGTTGTACTTCCTGCCCAATCTACGTCAGTATAGCCTATCAACCTGATACCTTCACCTCGAACATATCTGATCCCATACTCGACTGTACCACACAAGTAACGTAGCACATGCTTAGCCGCTATCCAATGCATTCTCTTTGGTTCAACCATGAACTGACTAAGAGAGTTTACTACAAATGCTATATCTGGTCTAGTGTTGACCAAATACATAAGCGAACCAATCAACTGTCTATATAAAGTGGGATCTACATCTTTCTCCTTAGATGTATCGTCATGCTCTGTGCTCACCTCCGGAACACCTGTCACGGTCTCACGAAGCAATCTAAGTGCTCCATGATGAATATGGCCCAACCTCCTATGCCATAGCTCTCCAAGATCTCTAGGATTACTGTTGCTCATAAGTGCCTTAGGAGTATCAAATTGCAATCTATAAAGGCGACCACTCCTAACTCCAATAGTTATGGGTGATTTCCAATCCTTGTGCTTAATCAACACATGTGTCCCTCTAAAGAGTACATTATACCCCCTATCCTGAAGAACAGATATAGAAATCAAATTCATACCTAAGCCTGGCACATCATGAAGAGGAATTATCTTTCCATTCTCCCTCTGAAACTGAACAGTCCCTTTCCCAACGGGGTTGAGTTTGGACAAGTTTCCTATAGAAATCTGGATGTTGGTGTCCTCCTCCTTGTAACTAGAGAAGTACTCTCTAACTCCTGTCATATGAAATGACGCCCCACTATCTATATACCAAACACACTGTGAGGTTGAGCTAACCATACAAGCTATGAGTGCAAACTCATCTTCCATTCTGCTGGAGAGTTCTTCTGCACTTGCTGAAGCTGCTACCTGCTTCTTACCCTTTTTCCTCTCTGGGCAATCACTGACATAGTGGCCAAACTCGTGACATCCAAAGCACTTAACCTTAGAAAGGTCCTTCTTCTTCTTTTCACTTTGTGAATTTGATCCTTTGCTAGATCCCTTCTTTGCTTTCCCTTTACCCGCTAGGGCAACGTTCTCTTGTTCCACCTCATTTTTCTGACTCTTGTTGGCCCCATTGACAAGACTTAGTCTAAACTCCTCCTGAGTGAAATCAGTCCATAGTCAATCCCAACTCGGTAAAGTATCTCGTCCACTGACAACTTGAACAAAGACACTCCATTGTTTAGTAAACCCATTTAGGGCTATTCTCACTAGCTCATCATCACTAGGGCTATCTCCAACAGCTGCTAACTCATCCTTGACAAGTCTGAGCCTGGTGAGGTAACTTGTGACCTCTTCTCCCTGATTCATCCGGGTATTCTTTAGCTTCTCTCTGAGAATCAACTTCCTATTAGTGGTAGCATTCTGGTACAGATTTAGAATGGCGTCCCACATCTTCTTTGCTGTATCTAGCTTCGAGATATGTGGAACAATATGATCCTTGACACCATCAAGGATAATCCTCCTCGCTTTGGCATCGTCCTTCTTATATGCTGCAAGCTGTGTTGCATCCGTTGGTATAGGTACACCACTGGTAGCATAATCCTTGATACCATTCTCTTCCAACAATAAGGAAATTCTGGCCTTCCAGACACCAAAATTTGAGGCACCATCCAATCTATCCTGATCTCTCAAACCAGCTGAAGCCATCTCAAGGGTTTAAAGCAATAATAAATCTAAAGTGATCAAAATTTCTTTCCTAGGGCAAAACTCTTCTACCCTTAACAATGCTCTGATACCATGTGAAAAATCAAACTATTGCAGTCACTGATTATTAATCTCCTATCACAAATGATTATTAAACTGCTGAAAATAAATTCCCAGCTAATATCGAAAAATAACACAACTGCAACTTCACTTAAAATACGGAAAGAAATGCGCAACAGAATCAACACAATATTTTCGGACAAATTGTCCCTGGAAAAACCCCTAAGGGAAAACCAGTTCCACAGATGAGAAATTATATTAAACTTCAGCAAATCAAGAGATACAAAATTCCTTGCCTCACACTGGTAGAACTCCGACAACCTCCTAATTTCTCCCGCTGATATTTCTCACTGCATTGTGCCCTTGCTAACACTGCAAGACTGTTTGCTAACATTGCAAACTACTTCACAAAAGCTTCTCTCTTGTGCCCTTGCTAACACTGCAAGACTGTTTGCTAACACTGCAAACTGCTTCACAAAAGCTTCTTCCTTGTGCCCTTGCTAACACTGCAAGACTGTTTGCTAACACTGCAAACTGCTTCACGAAAGCTTCTCCCTTGCTAACACTGCAAGACTGTTTGCTAACACTGCAAACTGCTTCTCCAAAAGCTTCCTGCCTTGTGCCCTTGCTAACACTGCAAGACTGTTTGCTAACACTGCAAACAGCTTCACCAAAGCATCACCGCCTTACTCTCCAAATGCCCCCTAGACCCCTTTTTATACTACTCTCGTTGGTAAACCAACGACCGAGATTAAATCAAACCAACGACTGAGATTAAGACAACTCAACAGCCAATAATAGAATTGGTTGCAAAGTGTCCAAAAGGAATCACTAAAATTAGTAAATAATAACCATTTACTAATTTTTGGCAAGTGGACAAACAGCTGTCCAAACCACCCATAAATACAACCGCTATTCATAGATAAGGACGAACAGCTGTCCAAGCTACCCATAAATAGTGCTGCTATTTCCGGGTCAGAAATAACAGCTGTCCAACTAACAATAATTAACAAGGAGAGAGCACACAAGAATAATTTCGGCAATGATAATAAGTGGAGAGAGGAGAGAGCGCACAAGAATGCCATGATGGTGCTTGCATATAAGCTTCTCACCGATAAGGGGTTATGGAATGCTACTTGTGTTGCTCCTCTTATTGCTCCTCCCTCTTCTTGTCATTTTGGGGAATTCTCATTTTTTTGTTTCCATTTTTGAAGGTCCATAGCCCAAGAAGCGTTAGATAAAAGTTGGAAGAGGGGAAAGGTTTTGTTTGCTCATCAAATTGAGGGGTCAAATAGATGCTAGGTTTTCTAATGCTAGGATTAAAAAGAGAAGGATTGATGGCTTTAATGTCAGTATGGCACATGCATTCATTAGATGAGGCAAAATTAGAGTCCTTAAAAATTGTAGAGGAGACAACTATAGCAGTGGTTGTTTCTCTGCAAGATCTTATCCAATGTTTGGTATCAATCTTGTATGCTTGTCTAGAGGTTGTCATATCTTTTGGCCTCTCCCAACTGTAATGACATCACTCAACTGAGACCAAAGTGAAGAAACATTACTCTCAAATTAATTGCTTTAATCAAATGACGAGAAACATCTAGAAATTGGGGAGAAACATCTAGAAATTGCCAAGAAATCTAGAAAGTGCTAAGGAAAGCAATTTTGTAAAAGAAATTTTGCAAATAAATTTTAAACTTTCGAGAATCATCCTGTGAAGAAATATTAAAATAAATTCACAACCTTTAATTTTTGCTCGGCACTCACTATTGCCGAGTGCCAGATTTACTCGGTACCTTAATAAACCAAGTGGCAGGAGAGTGATGAGTGAGCTCGGCAAATGAACAACAACTCGGCACCAATGGATGCCGAGTGAGCTCGATAGTGTGGATGCCGAGTGAACTCAGTAGCCACAGGAGGGTGGAGCTTAGTAGAAGAAGGCATCGAGTGAGCTCGGTAGCCACTGCAGGGAGCTCAGTTTGAACTGCAAAAAATGAATTCTACCAAGGACAATACCAAGTGACAAAACTATCATGTGAACTTTTCCACCATTAAAACCAGAGAGCCAAAACTTGAAACTTCCAAACAAACTTCTCAAATGCAATGAATAGAAGAAGAACAATGTATTCTAGTATGCCTCCTTGTTTTCTATTCAACTTTGATTAAACCATTACAAAATCTGGGAGCATTCAACTTCAACCAGAAAACCCTAAAATAATCCTAAAACATTAAAACTTCAAACTTCAAAAACTTTAAACTTGCAGCTCTAATGGTTGCATACAATAATGCTTGGAGCAATCAGTGTTTCACAGGTTAAATCAAACAAACAATAAACTTACAGAATGACCAAAGAAGAAACATGTGCATCTGCAGGCACGAAATGAACTTCCTTCTGTCTCTGCACTTTGACGACTGGATCTGTTGATCACTTCTTTCTTCTTCCTTCTCTGCAACTTTTGAGCTCTTCAACTTCAACTCTCTCTCTAATCTGCTCTGTTGAACACTGATTTGTCTAGTCGAATGAATTTGATCATTCCTTTTGTCATCTACCACAAAAATTTCCCCCTCTTTTCCAAATTTCAAAAAACTCACCTACCAAGCAATAAATTCTTTTGATCGTTCTGCAAGTTGTCATGGAGGTAGGTGGGTGTTTGGCTCCAGGGGCAAACGGCCATTGCATTTAATATTCCAACACATCCAACACAATGTTTTAATTTTTTAATGCCTCTAGTGTTCATATATTTGTGTTTTTTGCAACAAAAATAATTTTCCTCGCTGTAACCAATCACAAATCAGAGAAGTCTCAGTCACCAATAGATGGGAAATTAATTGTAAAAGGATAAATCTATTAAATTTTCATTAATGCACATTTAATGCTTAGAGCACATGGATATGAATTTCCTTCTAACTTTTGTTTCTAAAATTGATTTTTCACCTTACCTTTTTAGCTCAGTGCCAATAGGAACTCAAATAAATCATATTATTCTAATTCTGAAAATATATAAAAATAATAACCTTAGGTAATAGACTCTAGACATGAATTAATTATACAATTCTATTGGTTGAAGTAATTGAATTTTATGCACTTAACGGATGCATAAGTATCTTGCCTTCGACAACAACTAATAACTTGAAGTGTGAAATAATTCAACTTTTATTCTAGGGTGTTATTGTATAAGATGACAAATGGTAATTCATATCCACTTGTAATTCTAGGGTATTGTTGTATAAGATGGAAAAATGTGGTTCATATTTACTATCTCTACTTAATATCTAAGATTAGGTAGATAGGTTCATCTAGGTTCTATGATGTTGTTATAGGATTCACCTTGCAACAACTAGGGTTTTTTACCATCTATAGAACGATGCACCCAACTCACAATGTGACACTACTAGTTTTCCATTGGGTAGAGGCTTGCATGTGGACAAGAACTACCCTTTCCCTATTTAGACTCTTGGAATGGTGGTGATGGGAATTTTTGGCTTCTTGGTGCACCTAGAAGAAGGGAAGGAAGAATGCCCTCTTTTATGGATGTGGTGGAGATGAAGCATCTGACGCACAAGGAGGGGGGAAGATTTACATCTACTCCACAAGATGCAAAGAAACAATTTCAAGGGTTTTTAGTGGGATGAGATGTTGGGGAAGGGTATTGATTTTTTTGGGGATGATGAGAAGTTGAATAATGGCGATGTCAAAAAATAGGAGAAAGGCAGCGAGCTTCAAGGGTCTTGGTCAAGTTTGGAGTGAATCTCATGCGAAGAGGCCAATGGTGCATTTGGACAAGGACATCAAAGAAGAAGAAGTTGAACATGAGAGTTCATTTGTTATTTTCAATCAAACGATTTACACATGATTTTGAATAGGGGTTTTAATTGTTCCTTTCACTATTTGTAATGGTAAAAATTACATTCCCATGAATTTTTCCTTATATTTTGGGCTATTTTTATGAGAGTATAACAATTGTGATGATTCTATTGCAAGTAGCATATTCATGTGTAAAATTGGCTCATATTCCAATCCTTATTGTTACAAACCTCTAAAGTTTTATCATTGATTCATATTTTTTCATTGTGTTGCATCCCAAATTAAATTTGATGGTGTAAAGCTAACTATATTCAACTCCACAATTATGGAATTGATTTTATTTTATTTTTTAAAATTATTATTTGTTACAATCATTACTAGGAATTTGGATTTGAGGATTTGTGTACTTGGATGTTTTATTTAAAGACACTTATTTATTCATCTGTGCATAAAATAAGATGGTGAGCAATGTCAAGATGTAGATCACTCACCAAATTATAGGATACATTGGAATCCAAACCTACAATTAAACAAATATGATTAGCACAACCAAAAGGATGAATGGGTGTTAACGCAAGATTTATGTTTAAGGAGATATTTGAATTCTTTATAGATGGGATATGAATGTCATCATAACGTATGGAATAAATGGAAAATAAATGATGGTAGATATATGATCCATTAAAGTAATTGCAAGAGGAAAATAGGGAGAATGAAGTCACCTTGAAATAAGAAGAGGAAGATTGACCTTTGGATCTAGTTTTTATTGTGGTCATATCGTTGAAATCTGTTGTAACTCTAGATCTAGGAACCGGAGACCTATAGTTGTTTGTTGTGTTATTTTCATCCAAAAAGTGTAGGGAAAAAGTTTATATTCTAGGGATAAGTCAATAGGTTGACTTGTTCCCAACAGCTCCAAATTTGATGAAATTTTTTGAGTACCTATGACTGCACATGTACCTTCCAAATATAATTCAATGACTATGCAATGTGTTCCTACACATATAAAACAAGGGGAAAAGGTAGTGGAAAGGGGTTTCCCTTGGTCAAACCTATGTTAGGAATCAACTTTGAAATGAAATTGAAATTGAAATTGCATAAAAGAAAGTAATGTAAACAAGATAAATGTTAGACTTTTCTTGCATGAAAAACCTTGAAAAATCCACGAAGATGCTTGCATGTATTGATTTTGGAATTGAAGTGTAGAGTCAAGGATGCCTTCACAAATGCATGACTCTATAATTGTCAATCCTAAATCTAGAATGTAGATATGCTTGCAACATCAATGGAAAAGGAGAAAGAAGAAGAATGGATGTGTGGATCTTTTTTCTTAATCGTATAATGCCCCACTAAGGGATCCAAAAGAATTAACCTAAAGTTTTACTAAGTTTGCCAGACATTTTTTTTTTCAAAGAAAGAATAACATAGACGTCAAACATAAAGTAGCGAAAGCAATAACATACAATCATAATTAAGCAAACATAACATATTAGAATTCCTTAAGGATCCCAAGACGTTGAAACACATTTAAATTTAATTAATACTAAATCTAACAATTACCCCATCCACATGAAAGAATAGTTAAAAGTCCATAGTCCATTCAAATAATATACATTTGTTTTGAATGCCACTTGGCAATAATATTTGAAATGCTCAATCATCCCCTATACATATCACAGGGTATGAAAGGTTAAAAGAATATACATTTATAAAAATAGAAATACATTATCTCATTCAGATCCATGATACAAAGTACAATACTATAAATGAAATCATCCATCATAAAGATACAACCATCCATCACAAGACACAGAGATAAAAAGAGAGGAAATGCAAACAACGAACTCCAGCCATGGTATCAACGGACGTATCCCAATGGTAAGATTAAAAAGCACTACCATCCGACCGCGTGGAACCTAAATGGTCCACTCCCACTGTGCTGAGGAGATAGTTTCAAGTCTCAAATAGTATATCAAACCAAATATCAAAAGTAATCTCTAAGTCCAAGAAACCCTAAAAGTAATCTAACTCAAAGGTTCCAAGATATAATTGACATCTAGACCCAAAGGCAAACACAGACATGTAGGAAATCTATACTGCTAGTGGGCAAGTGTCATCGCATGAATCCAACTCTAGGGTTACCTAGCTAGTCTTTTAATCCTTCGGCCCCCCTAGTGACCCTATGCGACACTAGTATCCTTTCGTACTGACAAGGCATACTAACAAGTCAAATCTAAGCTTACTTGGCTAGTCTTTTAATCCTCCGGCCCCTTAATGACTTTCTGTGGTACCAATATCTTATTAATTTATTTTAAACCCATTTAATGAAATTTTATCACTTATTAAGCTACTTACAATGGGTTACCCTGGCAGCCACTTTGGGCCCTGGCCTCCATTGCAAGCCACTTCCCAACTTAACATATAGATTACCTACCCTAGGCCCATAAAAGTACAAATCAAAGAATCACAAATTTCACCTTAGCCCTATACAAGTGACTAGAAAACATCAAAAGCTAATAAGACATCAGTTGTCTATGAGCAACTGGAAAACATCCCAAAAACACTAATCGAAGACTCAAAATGGTTAAGTCAAATATGTCATAACATTCACCTCAATTTCACACAAGAACACTGGAAAGCAATAATGAACAATAAATACAAACTCATCATAGAGCAAACTAGAAACATTACCATGGTCGAGTTTTAAAAGATTAAGGTCAATTCCTCATAACATCACAATCACAGAACTCCCAAGCCTCTGGTAACATCCTAAGATTGCTCAACACTCTAGTCAACCTAAACCCAAAACATAGAGAACGTACAAATAACAAAGTGTAGGTTTCATAGTTTTGTTTGATTTTGAAAACATATTGTTGAGTTAAATGTAAGGTTTTAGTCTGTGTTTCAATTAAATAAGTTTCACAGTTCAACCTTACAATTAACCCATTCTTATTTGAATAGAATATAAAATTACCCCTATTTGATTTTAAGTCAAATCCCTAAAATAATCTAAGGACAATTATATATTCATTTATATTATTAAAATAATATCAATTGATTTTCCAATAAAGCTTATTCTTAATTTAACTAAAGTCAATATTATTATTAAACAAAATAAATGTAAATTCACTAAGTATTCCTATATATTGATTTAATTCAATTCAATTAATAACTATAGAAAATAATAATCTAAATCCTTTATTAAATACATTATTAAAATAAAATATTAAATAAACATGATTTAATAAATTAAATATTATTAATTTTTAATAAACTAATTCTAAAAATTTAATTTAATTAAATTAAATTATAAAATTTTATTAAATTAAATTATAAAATTTTATTAAAAAAACTTTTTTCTAAACATTTTTTAAAGCGTTTATTATAAAGCCCGTCAGCTTTGGCCGTGGCCTCCCTGCGACAATACGACCAACCGGTTGAATTCTCAATTGAAATTTTTAGTTTTAATACAAAACCCCTTCCCCGTTCAATTTCCACTTTTAAATCTATTGAAGAAGGATTATATTGATCTTTTAATCTTCTTGAGTGTAGCTAACAATGTGAGAAGTCCCTAATGTGTAATGAATTCCATACGTCAATCTACCCTAAATGTATCTCAAAATACACTTGGTAGCTTGCTAATGACTCTCATGAGGCTCATGTGAAAACTGAGAGATAAGAACCACTGCAAAGGAGAGATAAGGATGAGTGTGTGTTAGGTACAACAAGCTACCAACCAACTATCAGTACAATGTAGGATCCACTGAAAGTGAAGGACATGAGGTAGACAAGGTGACACCCAACTGAAAAGGTGTTGGAGCAAGCTTGCAATCAAGCATGTCAGAGTGTCAAAGTATGTCAAGAGTATACTTATACTTGCCAGTAGAGGATTGAACAATCTGGAGACCAAGAAAATAGTGTAGTAGACCAACATCAGTCATCTCAAACTGGTCAGTCAATGCTCTCTGGACAGCCATAATCATAGAGGACAAGCTACCTGTGAGAAGAAGATCATCAAAATATAGCACAAGGATCAAAACCTTAGCCTCAAGAAACTGAATATAGACTATAGGATCAGAATGGTAGCATGTAAAGCCTGTAGAAAGTAGAAAAGAGTCGATCTTCTCATAGCAAGCTCGAGGGGCCTATTTGAGACCATACAATGAGCATCAAAGTCTGCAAACCAAGGAGGAATCCTACACAAATCCCTGAGGCTGCTCCATGTAAATCTCCTCAGTAAGATCACCATGCAAGAATGCACTCTTTACCATGCAAGAATGCGCTCTTTACATCCATTTAAAAAATGGGCCATCCCTAAGAAGCTGTGAGGGATAATACAAGGTGAATAGAGTTCATCTTGGTGACAGGGGCAAATGTCTCAATGTAATCCAAACCCTCAACCTTTGAAAACCCCTTCTCAACAAGACAAGCTTTGTGCTTATCAATGGAACCATCAATGACAAACTTAGTATGATACAACCATTTGCATCGCACTAACTATCTTCCCTTAGGAAGAGAACAAAGATCCCAAGTATGATTCTTCATTAAAGAAGAATACTCCTCCTCCATTGCACTATCCCACTCAAAATGTTGTGTCACTACTACAGATGTCTAAGGATCATCACAAATAGCATGACTAAGAAGACTAGAACCCATAGTATGAGAATGAGTGTGATGGGTAGTGGTAGGGTCACCAGTTAGAGATCCTACAACCTCAACTATAGCTCAAGCCCATTTAGGCATCTAGGGAGGATCCTGTGGTGGAGGTAAATGGGGATCACCATGATCATCATCCTCATCATCTGGAAAAGAGACTGGAAAGGATGATGGAGTAGTGGTAAGTGAAGTAGACTCTGGAGATAGGGTATCTACTGCAGGAAGGCTCTCATCAAACTAAACATCCTGATGAAATAGGACTTCTCTGGAATCAAAATCAAACAACCTGTAGGCCTTAACATCCTTGCAATAGCCAACAAAAATGAGATGTCAGATCTTCTGCTCCATTTCTCTCCTTTGAGCATCTGGTATAAATGCCCATGCTTCACTACCAAAAACTTGGAATGAAGATACATTAAACTTGACATGAGACCAAGCCTCCTCAGGAGTCATATCTCAAACTGCCTTGTGAGGCATTCGATTCTGAATATAGTTGGTACAATTAACTACCTCTGCCCAAAAACATGAATCCATGGACCTGGACTAATTTATACAATTAGCCATCTCCTGAAGGGTTTTGTTCTTTCTCTCGGTCACAACATTCTGCTGAGGGGTGTAGGGTACTAAAAACTGATGCTCAAGACCATGTTTAGAGCAAAAATCCCTAAAAGCTTGGTTCACATACTCCCCCCCATTATCTGTGTGTATCCGTCGGATAGAAAAACCAGACTGCTTCTCAAAAAATGTCTTAAAGACTTGAAATGAATCAAAGATATCAAACTTTTACTTCAAAAAGTACACCCATGTACATCTAGAGAAGTCATCAATGAAAGTAAGCACATATTTGGCACCTAAAAAAGGAGTGGGAAATGACATGAGGTCACTATGAATCAACTCCAATGGTGCAAAAGCACGAGTGGCTTGTCCATGTGGAAAATGATCCCTGTGTTGTTTGCCAAGTGCACAACCCTGACAAACACCATCTATGCAAGAAATGTAGGGAAGCCCAAGAATAATTGCCTATGTGCTCATTTGCTAAAGATATCTATAATTGACATGGCCAAAATGCTCATGCCAAAGTCTACTTACTGAATCTACATGTGCTACAAGACAAGAACCTATGTCATGAGAGGACTCAAATCCATCAAAGCTATAGAGGTGAGATGCAGAGTCAACACTCCCAGTAGCAACAATCATCTCAGAATCAAGTAAGTCCTAAATAACCACATCATGTGGTGAGAAATCAATTGTCTTACCAGAGCCAGAGTGGAAAATCTAATAAATGGACAATAGGTTCATTGATATGTTAGGGACAAAAAGAACATCTTGAAGAGAACCCCCAACTAATGCAAGAGAACCAGAACCCATGACTAAAAGATGTGATGAGTTTGCAACAACAATCTATGAAGTAGCACAAGGAGTAAGTGAGGCGACCAACTGTTGAGTGTTTGTCATATGGTGATAGGCATTGGAATCAAGAATCCAAGTAGGTCTAGAAGTCATAGCTCATGTAGTAAGAGTTTGACCTTTCCCTATAGGGGGATGTAGACTTAGGAGCTGAAATGTGATGCTCCTACATGGCTTCCTCTAAAGCCTCCAAACATTTCCAACACCTAGAAATAGGATGTCGATAGCTGATTTCTTCTTAGTCTTGCAGGTAGACTTAGTAGACTTCAAAGCAGATTTACCCTCGGAAGGGTTAGCTAGAGGTTTGGCATCAATTTTTGGTGTATCTTTCTTCAATTTGGCTTTCTGTTTTGGTTTCCCCTGAGAAGTCTGAGCAACCAATACTTGGCTGGAAGAGCCAGAGGCATCCACCTGTTGGATCTTTGCCTGTTCCCATGTCAACTAATCTAAAATGTCTCAAAAGAAGGCATTTGATGTCTGTTACCCAAGGTATCCATAGTGGAGTAGAAAGTGGAAGAAAAGATCTGATACTGTCCTCAAAACTTTGAGAGTATCAAAAAAATACACTCGTCATCTATTTTATTTTTCCTACATCCTTGCAAAACTATACGCAGAGATTTTAACTTCATCAAGAAGTCTTCAATGGTGGGGAAGCTGGCTAGTGATAAAGAAGTCAACTCTGCATCAAGTTGTAATGCTTAAAACTCATTCACTGTGCCAAAAAAGTTATAGAACTTGGTCCAAATAATCTGAGGAGTGGTCAAACCATCCAAGTGAAATAGTAGACTATCTAAGATGTTCAGTGCAATCAATCCCATAGCCTCATCCATTTTGTTTCTATGCTAAAGAACCTCAAAAGGGTGTTGCAAAATAGGTTGGTTCTCATTCAGACATGACCATAGACCTCGTAACATGAGAAGCCTAGTCATTTGTGCTTTCTAGGTTTGATAGTTGTGTGGTGTGAGTCAGGTCAGACATTGAGAGAAGATAGAAGTAGAAGGGTCTTATTTTGAATTAAATTATAGAAAAGAAAATTCCTCAACACCCCCCCCCAACAACAAAAAATAATTATATCCCTCAAATACCAAAGAAAACAACTATAGAAAGCATAAAAACTAAGAAAAGAACTTGGATTTTAGATACAAAGAAGCATGAAATAGAAGCCTCTACTTCAACACCAAAATGGGGAGCCCAAACAAACTCAGAATGAAATGAAACTAGTACCATTATCTTTGTCTTTGAGTTAGCTTTTTTATGCATCTTTTAGATTGGAAAAAGACCTCTGTATGCTCAAGTTATGGCCAAAAAAAAAACTGCTACTCCAAAAGACTAGCTCACTGGAAAAATACAGTCACTGCAAAAAATTTGACGGCTATACAACCATCAACTAGATGTCGCCAAAAAAATCCAGCTATCGATTTTCTAATGTTAGAAACTGAAAAATGATGTCAACACGCCAGAAATTGACGTCAGTAGGCTGTGTAGGGGGTGATGATGTTAGCTTGTCAGATGATGACATCATCCCAAAATAAGCTAACATGGCAATCGGTAATTGCTGACGTGGCATTGTAAAATGATGTCATGCTATCATAGAGTGACGTAGGATGCTAGAGCGATGATAGGTGGTGGCACCTAGGAGGAGAACCTGGTGGCACTGCTTGTGCTCCATTGGCGGCGATGGAGGATTGGTGGCCTGTTGGCGACGACCAGGCCCGGGCACTGCTACGGTGGCATGGTCAGCTGTAGTGGCACTTGGGCTATGTGTTGGTGGCATGGTGGTGGCACCATAGTAGCAGTGTGATGGTACTGCTACCAAAATTCTATTTTTTAATTTATTTTTTACTTTTTTGAAAAATATGTTTGTACGGCCTTTTGGGTGCCAAATTTTTTCCCTAGAAGCTACAGTGACCAAAAATCAAAAGTTTTATATGATTTTTGACTGTACTTGGCCTTCTGAGTGTGATGGTAGTGTTTTTTTATGTCCAAAGTGCCCCAAAAAATTGACCTTCTCCTTATTGAAGAGAAAAACCTTGAAAAAGCTAGGGTTTCTGTCTCTAAATCGCAGCTTCAAGAATCTTCAGACTAGGAAGCAACAGGGAAGCTCTAATACCATGTAGAAGTTGTGAAAACCAACTTCACAGATCACTAAGAACACCTGCATGCAAATAAACTGTATTGAAGAGAAACTAGAAAAGGAAAAAGTAGAGCTTGGAAAGTCTTAACGGTGTGAGAGCAAAATTGTATTCCAAGTTATGAAAACAAAAAGTACAAAAGTTCAACCTTAAAGGTGAACAAAACCCTAAAGGGAAAGAAAACTAGGTTTGCACATTATAATTAATATAAAATATTAATTATATGCACCTAAGAGTAAGCTTAGGTAACTAGAGTAATAAACAACTTAATTATCTAAATCAAGATGATCTAATTAATAAGCATAACAAATAATTACTCTAACAAAGGACCCCTCCCTTGAACCCACTCATGTCTCTGCCACCAGGAGAACTCCAAAACTATGATTGACTCCCCTAAAACCATCTCCTCCCCAGTTAAAAAAAGGGTTTGGTAAACCTAAAGGCCCCTGCTAATAATCATTTGGTGCAGGATAGCAACAAAACTCTGGTGAACAACAAGGCTTTAAAGTTGGGAATAGAGGAAAAAGGGGAGATTATCCACAAGGATCTCTAGGAGCTCAAAGATAGGTGCAAATCTATTGAGAAGGGCTTCTCCCTATTCTCAAAGTTCACCCTTAAGGTGATTCATGCAATTGCCACTACTCTTCAACTACTGGCTAATGTGTCAGAGGAGGACAACTTGGGGAAGGAAGACTCGAAGCTTCTCTATGGCTTCCTTGTTGAAGATTAGGCTAGGGTACTCCTAGCTGGAAAAGGAAAGAAAAAAGATGTCACTTAGTGGCCCTTTTTTTATGTTTTGTTTGGTACTAGTTTTCACTCTCCATCCTTTGATGATAGTTTTGTTTTTTTGGTTAAACTTAGTTATGGGCTATAGGTGGTACGATGCGATGACCACCTATATAATTTTTGATAAACTATTAAACTCTGTTGGTTCTAAGGGTTGGATCACAAGTACTTTTTAATTAGCATTACTCTATTACTTTTGTTTTTTTATGTAAATTGTTAAGGGTGCTATGTGTGGTTATCTGTTGGCTTTTTGATGATTGTGCCACCACTGTTGTAAAAGGCCAACCCCCTAATTTTGGGGTCGTCAAATTGAATGTCTAATTATTTTTTACTAATATTAAGGGTCACGACCCCATAATAATCCAAGCCATAATCAAATTAGGCATGCATCTGGTCGCACCAACAAAAAACAACATCATGCTTCTCTATAAGGGTCTCAATATTCTCCAAAATAGTATTAAGGTTATATATAATGAGAGATAATGTAGGGATATTATTATAATATTATTGGACAGTCCTTAATTGATTTAGGTTTTCTTGAATTAAATCATGAATGCGAGGAGGGTTTTGAGGGGGCAACGATTCATTTGGAGGTGGTTGTGGATTGTTTTTGGAATCATTGTTTGGTGAGGGAGTATTTGAAGGTTAGATAGTTTAATCCATGCCTTATTATATTACAAATAAACATATAATTATAATTTGAATGAACCTTTTATAAACCAAACTAAAAAACCATATATTTCTATTATAAAAACCTAATTTTTAATTTAAAAATGAATAAAATTGAGTGCAAAACCAAAAGAATACAACTTACTTATAGTAGGATGCTCAAAATTTATTGGGTAAAATCATATACCTAATGAAAATTTTGGTACCCAATTGCTTTAGTTTCTCAAATAGAATAAATGGGCAAAAATAGTGTACGATTTTTAAAAAAAACCTATGCATAGGTTTCAGGTATACGATATATCTTATTCTTGATATGTTAGATACCTGATAAGGTTGGGTAATGTTTTTTTTGCATTAGTATTAGGGTTGGGAGAAATTTGTCAACATGATTTGCAAAAGGCTTTTGGACATTTTTAGACAAGGTTTTTTTCACCTCACCAGTTTTTGGCCCACCATGATTCTAAACATACCCTTAAGTTCGATAATACTTGATATTCACTTATATTTTTAAGTTGCATATTTTATTTATGCAATAAATATCAATACAATTATGTAATTTACAATGCACTTTATTTAATATGTTGGATTTTTATTTTAATTATATAGTTCACTTGTGCAAACTGAAGTGAAGAGAAATTTTGATAAAATATCTATAAATTGTTTTTGAATGAGTTTGATTTAATTTTAGGGTTGCATAGTTCAACCCCTAGGTTTTGGATTTCTATTAAAAATAGGGAGAATTTGTTAGTTTAGATTATGAATTTAAATTAGAGGTCATTTTTTGGCATTTTATGCATCAAAGAAATTAGTTTTCAAAAAATTGAAATATTTAGGTCGAATTTTGTCCTCTTTTCCTCCCAAGTTGTGTCTTGGATTTGTAGTAGGGTTTTAAACCTTTGAAATTTTCAAATTAAAAAGTCGGTCTTCCTCGTGCCTATTCTAATTTTCTATGACTGTTGATTGGTTTATGCAAATTGAGATTTTGATAATCATATTATTTTTTATTATTTTTTTGAAAAATCTTCATATGTTTATTGAATGATTTATTCAAAATTATGCTTTTGATAGTCATGGTTTGCATGAAAGTTTTTGTGAGATAATTTGATAAATCTTTTATATTTAAAAATCCTATTTTTGTGTAATATTTTTGAGATATGTACTAGGCAAAGACATCCCAAGGTTTTGTTAGGTTTAAGGAAATTTGGGGTTTTGGGAAAATGACATGTGACCTTATGATTTTCTAAATTTGGCCTTACTTTACGTTATGATTTTCCCATTACAAAACAAAAAATATTTTTGAATTTTATTTATTTTTAAAATTATAAAGATTTAAAATAAATTATTAATTTTAGTAATTAAATTTTGATTTTTTTAATATTGTATAGATGGAATTTTTAATATTAATTTTCTTTATTCATATTTATATAATTATGTCTAGCTAATTTTTTTAAGGTGAAAGTGGATAGAGCCACACACACACACACACACACACACACACACACACACACACACACACACACACATATATATAATAAGTTAGTTCGAGAGCTCAATAGGGCAATAAAACACTATATCATTTCACACTTGTAATAATATATACACATTATCACCCCATTCTAAAACCTAACAGAACTATTAAATAATTATCCCACTGGCCTTAAAAATAATTCAAGACCAAATTAAACTTCATAAAATTTCACAAAACTAACTGAGTAACCACATTCAACATCTCATCTTTCACTTATAAATACTTTACTTCAAAATGTTAATTCACTATTTATGACTATACTGAGTATCAAAATAATCATTTAGCATATATTGAGTTGCAAAATGCAACATAAAGCATGGAATAAAAATTTCAACATATAAGAAATCACACAAATGAACACAATATTTTAACTTGGAAAACCTGTAAAGGGAAAAACCACCTGGGACAAAAAACCCAAATAATTCACTCTTGGAGTGAATTATGCTAGGAGCCAACCTTGTAAAAGGTTTACATGCATATTTTTAGTATGACCTGGTTAGAGGATTTTTACCAACTATCATCTAGACCTTATTACTCCTTGACATTTCTAAAGAGTGGCCTTCTTTAAAGGACTTACAAGCATCACTAATCGATGTACCATATAGGATTCCATAGACTTGTTAGGTCACTACCTTTTCTTTATCATATCTCTACTCTACTCAATCTTCTTCCTTCTAATCTCTATCTAGCTAATTCACAACCTTGCTTTTGCACCTTGCACTTTCTTTTCTTGATCTTCCTTCCTCTATTATGTTTGGTTCACCTTGCTTTTCTTCCTTCTTCAATATTTCACACTTTATCACCAACAATTAGCAGCTAATTAACACCTCGCTAACAACCAAAAATGGTCTCAATAATCTCCTTACATCATTAACTTTGGCCTTCTAGATCCTTCTAGATTTTCACACTTAAACACATCCATAGATTGTGATATTGCTATTAGGATTTAACTGTGTGATTTTGAGTCAAACTCATTGACTCATGTTTCATAAGTAGTAATTCAACATGAATCCATCTCTCGTGAGAATAAATGGTACACTTAGTACTCATTAGATCTAGGTGATGCTCACAAGGGTAAAGCACCTTGACTTCCCAAGAGGTCACCCATCCCAGTACTACTTCAGCCTGAGCATGCATAACTAGGAAGTTTCTTCCATGGTTAAACCTAAACCTTGCAACCCCATTTGAAAATCCTTCACCAAGTGTTGTGCCTTATGAACCATTCATTAGAAAGCCCTTTAAGCTCATCAATTGATAAGTAGGAGATAATTTCCACAACAAGTCATTGCTATCAGGATTTAACTGTGTGATTTTGAGTCAAACTCATTGACCCATGTTTCATGATTAGTGATTCAACATGAATCCATCTCTCATGAGAATAAATGGAACAATTATCACTCATTAGATCTATGTGATGCTTACAAGGGTGAAGCATTGGGACTTCCTGAGACGTCACCCATCCTAGCACTTCTCTAGCCTAAGTGCACTTAACTATAGAGTTTCCTCCATGGTTAAACCCAAAGCTTGCAACCCCATTTTCAAAACCTTCACCAAGTGTTGTGCCTTATGAACCATTAATTATAAAGCCCCTTAAGCTCATTAGACTCCGTAGTTAAGCGCACTCAGGTTGGAGTAGTACTAGGATGGGTGACCTCTTGGGAAGTCCTAGTGCTTCACCCTTGTGAGAATCACCTAGATCCAATGAGTGCTAAGTGTTCCATTTATTCTCATGAGAGATGGATTCATGTTGAATCACTACACATGAAACATGGGTCAATGAGTTTGACTCAAAATCACACAGTTAATTCTTGATAGCAATGACTTACTATGGAAATTATCTCTTACTTATCAATTGATGAGATTAAGGGGACTTCTAATGAATGGTTCATAAGGCAAAAAACTTGGTGAAGGTTTTGAAAATGGGGTTTCAAGCTTTGGTTTTAACCATGGAGGAAACTCCATAGTTAAACATGCTCAGGTTGGAGTAGTACTGGGATGGGTGGCTTCCCAGGAAGTCTCGGTGCTTCACCCTTGTGAGCATCACCTAGATCCAATGAGTGCTAAGTGTTCCATTTATTCTCATGAGAGATGGATTTATGTTGAATCACTACTCACGAAACATGGGTCAATGAGTTTGACTCAAAATCACACAGTTAAATCCTAATAGCAATATCACAATTTGACTTGCTGTGGAAATTCTCCTACTTAACATCCATAAATCTCAAATTCAATGAATTTAGACACTAAAAAAATATAACTTTATTGAAGTTTTTTCTCATCCTTATCTTTCTTAAATCTTCTCCATTAGATCTTCATTATATTTTTCAAGCCATAGATCTGTAACAAAATTTGACTTTAGCCTTTGAACTTCTCAAACATTTTCTATTTTCATCACATTTTGGCCTCAAATATTATCTTCCTTAAATTTTTCTTCCAACTCACACTTAATGAGTATTACATCTTGACTTAGATAACATTGTGCTCAGTTAACACTAGAATCACCCACTTAGCACTAAACTGCATCTTTACTT
The DNA here is from genome assembly GCA_028749045.1 of Cupressus sempervirens. Taxonomy (NCBI): domain Eukaryota; kingdom Viridiplantae; phylum Streptophyta; class Pinopsida; order Cupressales; family Cupressaceae; genus Cupressus; species Cupressus sempervirens. The sequence continues at coordinate 98,324,803 of CM053784.1, forward strand.
TTCTAGGTTCTCAATTATTGCTTTAGTAGCTTGGAAAATATTGTATTCTTTCTTTCAACTTGTAGATTGTATAGTTGGTGTAACTTGTGTGGCTCAGTGAATACATGAACTTTATCACAACATTACATGATTGCAAGATAATCAAACCAATATTACACTGGCAGTGTTCAATTTATTCAAGTGTCCATTGAATGTCAATACTTATCAATTATATCATCATCATACTTTCTTTCAATCCTCTTCATCAATCAAATGATATGAAACTATCACGAATTAGCATAATGTCTAGCCAACTAAGGCTTGACATCATTAACAAAATAAAAATTGATATGGCTCTTTTACATACAATAATAACATTTCAAGTTACATTATTAGTTAGAGCTAAAAATATCCCCCTTTGGTATTGATGACAACACATACCATAAGATTTTACATTACAAAAAATTACACATAAGATAACCAAATGTATGCATTGACAACAATACAAATTTTCATCTCTATAACATTGTTTAGGTTCTTTGCACTAGATTTAGTATTGGAATCACTCAATCTATATCTTTATCATCTTCACCATGAATATTTAACCCCCTTTGGGTATACTTCATTTTAAAAAAATCTCTCATTCTCTATAGACTCTCTCTCTCTCTCTCTCTCTCTCTCTCTCTCTCTCTCTCTCTCTCTCTCTCTCTCTCTCTCTCTCTCTCTCTCTCTCTCTCTCTCTCTCTCTCTCTCTCTCTATTCATTCTCTCCATCATTCTTGTAAATCTTCTCATTCTCTATAGATTCTCTCCCCCTTTATTCATTCTCTCCATCATTCTTTTAGGTCTTCTTATTCCCTCATTCTCTCCCCATTTCACAACAATGCTAAAGGTATTTATAAGTCCTAAATGAGCAACTTATAAAACCTTATAGCTATACCTTTTACCTTGCATGTACTATTTACCTCACTTTCATTATAAATATTTTCAAAACTTTGAAATTGCTCCTAAAGTGTGAACCCTTGCATCAAATTGAGAAATATATATTTGATTACTCATGAATTAATGCAACATGCATCCTCATTTAGTGAATCTCTTGTAAGTAGAATAGGCCAACAATGTTCTAACTCATTCCAATCTTATGAGAGGGAAAAAAGTGTCACCATAATCATTTTCCTCTTCTTGAGCATATCCTTTCCAAACTAATCTTGCCTTGTTCCTCACAACTTCACCATTTTAATTTAGTTAGTTTATAAAAATCCACTTTGTTCCAATCATATTCTTATTAGTAGGTCTCAATACCAAAGTCCATGCATTTTTTTTCTCAATCTAATCAATCTCTTCATTCATAGAATTTATTGAATCTTCATTCTCAAGTGTAACTTTCACAGTTCTAGATTCAAATTCAACAATTAAACATGCAGGGTTCTTTTAATTACTTCTTGTCATGACTCTAACACTTCTATCTCCAATTATTTATTTAAGTGAATGGTTTTTTCTCATATATTTGGCTAGGACAAGTTCAATTCTCTAATCTCCAACATTATCTCCACTTGGTTGGGGTTCTTCAATATGATCAAGTTATATTGTCTGTGTCTTGAGTAGAATAGGTTGATGCTTGGTAGCATTATACCATTGTTCGGTATTGCATGCTAACACTTGGGTACTAGATCAGGTGTTTCATCATAAAAAAAGATGAACTTGTTGTAATCATTAGGTTCCTTTTTGTTATCCTCATCATTCTTTTTTGCAAACTCATCAATCCTTGCATTTTCACTTTCAATGATTGTGTTAGTAGTTTTATTCAAATATCTATAAGCATCTCTCTTAGAGGAATAGCCAAGGAAATATCTTCATCACCGTTAGCATCAAATTTACCATTTCTTTCATCTTTGTGAATATGACAACTACTTCCAAATACTTTGAAATAACTCACATTAGGTGTATGACCATACCAAAATTCATAAGGTGTGTTGTTTGTTCCTTTCTTTTGTTGAACTTGGTTAAGAGTATAGACTGTAGTACTAACAACTTCTCTCCAAAAAAATTCAACAATCCCTTTCTTAGTCATTAGCATTAAAGATGGACAATCCATAATAGACCTATTTCTCCTTTCGAAAACTCTTTTTTTTTTATAGTGTCCCCAATGAAAACAACTACATAAAAGCATGTGATTTGTCTTTCCTGAACATGTCATTCATTATCCTAGAATAGTCATCAACAAATAGTATGCAATATCTATCACCATAATAACTTCCAACTCTCATTGGTTCACACAGATCAATATGCAAAATTTCCTAGACATCATTAAAAGTATGTGTTTTATTTGTAAAACTTGACTTTGTCATCTTACTAAGTTGATATTATTTGCAAATGGAATTCTCTAGTTATTTCAAATTTGGTAATCCTATAACTCTTTTCTTTCTACTGACCTTAACTATGTTCTTAAAGTTAACATGAAATAACCTTTTGTACTAGAACCATATATCTTCAACTTTTGCAAAAAAACATGCATGAACTATAGGATCAAGGTAGAATAAATTTCCTTTAGTTTGTTCATCAATATCGACCAAAATTTCATCATCATCAAATATTTTTACTTTGTTGTTATGAAATTCAAGGTTGTAACCTTTAGTATTCAACTGTACAACACTAAACAAAAAATATCTTAGCCATTGTACCCAATATGCATAATCACATTGTAACTTATCATTAAGCATCAATGATTCTCTACCTTTTATTGGGAATGGAATATCATTTCCTAGCTTAATAGTTCCACCTTTGTATTCTTCAATTTTTTCGAGCTTAATAATATCACCAAACTTATGATTTGAGCATCCACTATCAATGAATTGAGTATCATTCTTACTAAGATGGAAGATAAGTCCTTTACCTTCTTCATGTGTTTCCTCATTAGGGTCTTCTTTTATTAAAACATACACCACTTCTACTTCATCTTTCTCATCTTCACTATTTGACTTAGTATGTTCTTCCTTTAAAATGTAGCATGATTTCTTTCCTTTTGTCTTTATAGTATTTTATCTTAATGTACGTGTAATCTTTCTAATCATTTCTATCTTTTTGGTCATCCCTATACTTGTAAGGGTATCTAGAAGAAAAATTTCCTACTTCATTACATTTGAAACAAATAAGAGGTAATTGACCTTTGAATTTACCTTTGCCTCTAGATAACCTCCTTGCAAGCAATACTTCAATCTCAACTATATCATCTTCTGATTTTAACTCACTTTCATCTTTACTGCTCTTGTCTTTCTTTGAACTACCAAGGGCTAGTGAAGAATTGAAAGCATTCCCAAGTGTAGGAATACTATTATAATAATTTCTCAATTCAAATATAGTCAACAAACCAACTAAACCATCAAGTGTAAGAATATTGTCAGGCATAGCTCTAACATCCTACATAGTTGACACTTCAATTATAGAATAGATAGGTAAGATTGTTACGAGAACTTATTCAAATATAGTCAACAAACCAACTAAACCATCAAGTGTAAGAATATTGTCAGGCATAGCTCTAACATCCTACATAGTTGACACTTCAATTATAGAATAGATAGGTAAGATTGTTACGAGAACTTTACTTACAATTTCACTATCATTGATAACACCTCCAACAACTCTTATTGCACTCACAACTTCCTTGATTCAGTTCACATATTGTGCAACATTCTCACCTTCCTTAATTCTCATGTCATCATATTTCCCTCTCAAAATTTCTAATTTGGCTCTCAAACATTCTCATCTCCACCATGTCCAAGTATAAATTTATCCCACATCTCTTTAGCATTTTTGCAGTCCTTAATATCATCAAATTCCATATAATTTAAGGAAGATGCAATTTCAATCATCATGTTTTTTTTTTCTCTTTTCTGATTCATTTCATCCACAATCATATGACTAGTTAGGAGGAGCAATATATGTATTTTCTAGCCAGTTTAGAGTCTGATCTCAAACTCTAGATACATGAAGCTTTTTTTTTCCATGAGGACATATTCTTCTTTTTCATCTTAGGTTCCTCTCTCTTGTACAATATATTCATATATTTAGCTTAACTCCCTCTAAACTTATTTTCTTCAAGTACTTTTATCTAATACCTGATTTTAGATAACAGGGAGGGGGTGGGGTGTGAATTAGTTATATCTAGCTATTCCACAGGTCTTCCAAATAATTTAGCACCAAATTAAACTTAATAAATTTCAACAACACTAACATAGTAACCACATTCAACATTCCATCTTTCACTTATAAACATTTTACTTCAAACTATTAATTCATTGTTTAGATTATACCGAGTATCATAATAATAATTTAGCTTATGCCAAGTTCTAACATGAAATATAAAGCATGAAATAAACTTTTCAAAACATAAGAAATCACACAAATGAACATAATATTTTAACATGGAAAACATGTAAAGGGAAAAGCCACTCGAGACTGATAACCCAAATAATTCACTCTTTTGAAGTGAGCTCTTCTAGTAGCTAAAATTTTAAAAGTTTACATGCACATTTTTAGTGTGACTAACCAAATATCATCTACACATTATCACTCCTTGGCATTTCTAAAGAATGGCTTGCTTTAAAGGACTTACAAACATCACTAATCAATGCACCATATAGAATTTTATAAACTTGTTAGGTCCACTTGGTTAAGAGATTTTTTCTACAATGGTAAGAAAGTATCAGTCAAATGATTTATTTAAGTTTAGCACTATCTTTATTTTTCAGACCTCTATTATTCTTAGTCTTCTTCCTTATAATCTACATCACACTCTTTCTCTTTCACCTTGCACTTTCTTTGCTTGATCTTCCTTCCTCGATTATGACTAGTTCACCTTTCTCTTCTTCCTTCTTTAGTAGTTTTTACTTTATCACTAATAATCAACAACTCAATAGCAACCAAAAATGGTCTCAATTGTCTCCTTAAATAGTTGACTCTGTCCTTCCAAATCCTTTTTTTTTTTTTCTCTTACACATATTTGTAGATCTCAAATTCAACATATTTAGACACTCACAAAATATAAATTTATTGAAATTTGTGCTCATCCTTATCTTTCTTAAATATTCTCCATCAACTCTTTGTTATACTTTTCTAGCTTTAGATCTTGTAACAAACTTTGACTTTAACCTTTGAACTTCTCTAACATTCTTTATTTTCATCAAAAGTTGGCCTCAGATCTTATATTTATTAACTTTTTCTTCCATCTTATACTTAGTAAATATTACATATTGACTTGGGTAACATTGTACTTGGTTAATACTAAACTCCATCTTTACTTTACTAGGTGCTTGGTTAATATTTAGTAGCTTGGGCAATACTATATTGCTTCTTCACCTTGTAAACAGTTTAGTTGGTGTAACTTGTGTACATTGGTTAATATAGGAACTTCATTACAACATTACATGATTTTAAACAATCAAAGCAACATTACATTGTCCGGGTCCAATTTATTAAGTGTCTATTGCATACCAATACTTATCAACTTTATCATCATAATACTTTCTTGAAACCCTCTTCATTAATCAAATGACATGACACTTTGTTGAATTAGCATAATGTCTAACCAACTAAGGCTTGACATCAATGATAACTTAACAAATGATATGACTCTTTTACATACAATAATAGTATTCTCAATTACATTATTAATGGGGCTAACAAGAACTAAGAAGGAAGAAAACACAAAATGTCATGCTCAATCATCTATATCTCCTATAAAAAAGTAGATATCAACAAAACATATAATCCAGATATAATTTTTCCTTTATAATCAACTTTATCTATCCTTACCATAAGAATTATATCATATAAAAAATAAGGTACTAACATATACAAAATAAGAAGCATTGTGCAATGATAGTGCATGAAAATATTTCTCATTGGGTAGATGTTAGTAGTAACAACCCCAACATAGAAAAAACATGAATTACCTATTAACTATGATGGCTCGTCAATCAGATAAATTCTCTCTCTCTCTCTCTCTCTCTCTCTCTATATATATATATATATATATATATATATATATATATATATTGTCACCCTTTATTGATATATAAAAGATGGCCCAAATCCTCTTCTATGATCTAAACAACTTCAAAATTCATACAATTCTTTTCATTTGATCTCAAATATTAATACACCCCTATATGGCATAGTAAAATAATTGTGTCAACCCCATTAAAACTATTACCCTCATTAAAGGGAGTTTATGAGTTTGAAGCAATGTAGGGGATATGGGGGATACAACAGAAATTTACATAGACAAAAATCCCATTAGACAATTGGTAAGCACCAAACACATCTCTTCTCCATATGTTTACTTGTGAGTCTAGTTTATTTTTTTAGTTGAATATATACAAGGAAGTGTGGCTGTAATTCAATAAATATATACTTGTGATTAGATTATAATTTTTAGTGTTGGAATATTCAAATGGGAAGAATGCTTCTGACAGGGGGGGGGGGGGGAGGGGGTTTGAATCAGAAGTATTGGCCTCTAACCTATTTTAAATCCTTAATAACATATAACTAGAATTATCATGCATGCATATAAACATTAAAAAATCATGAGAAACAAACATGCATCACCACATAACACTTGAGATTTTGGTAACCCAGAAACCCTCCAAGAATAAGAAGGTAAAACTGGGGTGGGGATGATACCCACAAAATCACTGTAGCAATAATGTTTGACCACTTCTGATGGTCTGCCCTATTAAAGGCTTTACACTTTGTTAATAGTGACCTGGTTAAAGGATTTACAAACACTTTACATGAAGTGTTACACTGTTAAAGGATTTAATCACCTTTTTAAAGGATCTACAAAATAACTATTAAGCTAACCTATTCAACATAGTTTTTCCTTTCTAATACAATGGCTAGAGAGTATTAGGTATAATAAACTTGATGGCTTACAACCCTTGATTGCTGAATACAAGCACTTGATCTACTTTCTTTGATCTTGATCCTTTGAGATCTGATATTCATTTGTATCCCTTGCTTTGTTTTGATCAATTAAATGTCTAACTGCTGCTCTCTTCCTCTAAGTCTTTTTACTCCTCACTCTAAACTGCACTATATTTTCCCATACACTCCTTTTTCCATCCATAATACAATGAGATTTTGTCTTCCTTATAAAGACATTCAAAGATTTAGGGTTAGGTGTGGATCTACGATCCATATTGAATCTCTGTTTCCCGCTCATTCCTTGCACTTTTGTTATTGGTTGCATGCCTTCTTCATTTTTTTAATTGGCTGCATGTAGTTTTCATAGGAAAAATAAAAGATTCGATCTTATCTGTTTGATCCTTCTAGATCCTTCAATGTCAGCCATAGAAACGATTCACATCTGAATTAGTGAAGTTACAAACTCATATGTGCATTCTGTGGTACTCGACACTTACTAATTTTTGATGCTCAACACATGTAACAAAACTATCTCATTCGGCTCCTGTATCATGCTCGGCACCTGAAGTCACTCAACACTTGATCTTCACTCGACACTTGAAGGCTGCTCGGCACCTGAAGATCACTCGGCACTTGATCTTCACTCGACACTTGAAGGTTGCTCAACACTTGAAGGTCACTCGACACTTGATGGATTTTTTGACTTGGCACATGTTGTGGCTCGACATGGATAGTGTGCTCAGCTTCAATGTAGAAAGTGGTTAAGTGTGTTGGCACTCAAATGTCAAAACCATTCTGAGACTAATAGTTAGTTGAATTTATTAAACTGTGGCTATAATTCAATAAATATATACTTGTGATTAAATTATAATTTAATAGGAGTTATAGTTGAGTTTAGTTTATAATCATTAAGCTATGAATATCTGATAAAATAGTTAGAATTATAAATTATTTAAGTTATATTATAATTAATTGGGTTAAAAATGCATTATGAAATCAATAAGATTAATCATGTAGTCTATTTTTTTAAAAAAAAGGGAATAAATATTAATTTAATTGGAAAATAATTTATATTCTATAAATAAAATTTACATTAATATTTAATCTAATAATGTATATTTATGTTTTTGATTAAGTGAAGAACATGCTTTAGGGACCTAAAATCAATTACAATAACAATAATTAAAGATAAATATTAAAGTTCTTGTAAAAATAAATTGTAAACTAAAGACACCATAGGTAATAGTTGGCTAAAAAAAGAAATAACTAGCACAAAACCATAAGCTAGACAAAGACCAATAGACATATGCAAACAGAAAATTAGCATAGAATAGAACTAGAATAGTTTTAAGAAGCTCCACAACATCAAATTCAAGTTGTTCCATATTTGCAATTACACCCTTCAATTATTCTATGTCCTTATTGACCTCGAGTTCTTTCTGCCTTGTGCTTGCACATGCTATTGATATTTATGTATTTAGTTAAGTCACTTATGATTATTTAATTTAATAACATAATGTTATATAATAAAATTTGATAATATATTAAATATGTTTCATATGTGCTCTTTATGTCATAGTTTTTTCCCCTGCATACTTTTCAACAAAGGTATATGTTGCTAACACTCGATCTCTATTATGCTCAATACTCTATTGTAACTCAACTTCAACATACTCAAACTGATTGGTTAACTTTAGACTCTTCTTACACTAAAAATACTTGACGACCATAAACTCACTCGACTCCTATTGAGCTTGGTATATACAAGTTTATAAAAAAGTCTTTCTCATGACAGCCTATATAGAGTAGCTTGATCACATTGATGATTTCTTGACTCTGCCTAGTAAATGACTAAGTGTTTGACACTAATAGACAACAAAAGTTAGAGAAATCAATAGTATCCCCATTTGAAATCAGTGATGAAAATATTTTTTCATGATTACATCATTACAATGCTAAATATGAGTGCTCCCCCTAAGCCTATAAATTAGCTCAAAATAGAACTACAAATATTTTTCTTATGCTAAATAAACAAATAATGAACAATATATACACATGACCCTAAGTAGTCTAATTGTTTTAGTGTCATACCTTGTTTTCCTTGTGCACTCTGATTGCCTTCTAAACTTTGATTACCTTCTAAACTCTTCTAATTTTCATTGCATTCCCTTTATTCTTTTATTCTTTTCTCCATTCAAAATATGTAATAATCATTACAATTGCATTCCCCCTTGTCTTTGTCGCTTAGGGCTGCTATAGGGGTTGAATGGGTGGAATGAAACCATATTTTACAATAAAATGGTTGTGTACTTGGTTGATCATAGCAAGTGCATGATCCTAAGTGGTTCTTGTTGATTCCAAAGTGTGGTTTTTCAATTATTACCTAGTTGCCAAATCAATTAAAGTATCATCCATTGAAAGATTATGATCTTCATTGATAAGATCTTGAGCTTATTTGATTTCTCTTTGCATAACCTCAAAATGAGGTATCAACTTTGATTGAATGGAGGTCAACTGTGATCTCATGCTACTATTAGCTTCCTAAAGCTTGACCAATTTTCTTTGAGCATTCAATAACTAATTATAGTGTTGGGAGCTAGATTTAGCTAGTTGCAAAATAGTGTTTCTGTTGTCTTCATGTCAGCCTAAATTTGTTGGATGTTTGCTTAAAGCTCACAAGTGAATCTTGGCACATCACATAAAATATTGTATAAATGTTGAACTCTCTAAATTAGTTTAGCTATTTTCTATACACATTCCTCCAATTGAACTTTCTGCTCAATAATAATTGTAAAAGCTTTATCTACAAACTTAATCGCAAATTTCCTCACAAACCAATCTATCAACTTCTCATTGGATTCGATATCTCTAGCAATAATTTTCTCAACAATATTTAGAAATTGGGAAGTTATTGGGGCTTGCCAATCAAAATTTTGAATATCAAATGCTTCAAAAAAATGTCTTTAACATCATGCACTACTTTCCTTTGTTGATGTTCTCTCGATAGCTCTTCCTAGTTTTTCTTCTTTGCCAAGATTTCTTGCAGTAAAATTATTTTCTCAAGAGTGAGATTTTCCAAATCCAATTGTGGCATCTTAATAACTTTATCCAAACTAACTTCAATATCTAGAGAGAGTTCCTTTATTTCTCTCCTTATGAAAGGTGTAGTAGTTCTTTTGGTCAGTACTGCTTTGGGATATGGTGAGGATGTATCACCACTTAGTCATGTTTGTGCATTGGTGCTAGAGACAACAAGAGTAGCATTTGGCTCAATTTTATTTTTCTCCTTATTTAGATCAATGTGAGGTTTTGACACATATGGTCCTTCTTGACATTTGGTAGGAATATCTACACTAGTGTCCTTATTAGTTTCATCTACCTCTTGCTCCTCCTTGTCTACATCTGAGGGCTTCTCTAGAGTGTTAGGGGTGTCAACATGAATTAGTGACATGCTACCTTGTAGAATTGGCATACCTGGACTCCATCACTTTCATAATCTTGAATATTTACTATTTTAGTGTCTTTCTCTTGTGTCATGAGTCAAAAAATACTCTTCTAGATTAACTCATTTTGCTAAATTACAACATGAGTCTTATTTTACAATATCATAAAATTTTTGAATTAAGGAACAAATCTATTCTTATACCTCTCCAAAAATGTTTATTCTTGCTCCTGTGATAGATCATACATAATGTTGGCTAATGTACAAGTTCTAATGGTTTTCACTTCTTCTTCTACCTATTGCCATCTTCTAATAAGTCTATTTTACAAATATATAGGTATCTTCTTCTCTATTTAATTTAGAGCTATCTTATGATTTTCCATATCTATCATGGCCTTCTCAACTTTTTTTCTATTAGTATTATCTAGTGTGTCATATTTCAGAAAATCTAAAATTGGATAAACCTTAAAAAAAAAAAATCTTAGGTCAACACATACCACATCAATAACTTTTTTTCTCCCTATGGGTGGTCCTTTAACCAATCTTCTTCTCTTTTCCCTTGACCCACTAGACTCAGTAGTTTGCATTACTCTTTTCTTTGTAGATTGCTTAGCACTAGTTACTGCCCTAGTCCTTGGTTTGGTAGGTGGTGGAGGAGGAGAGAGGGGTGTCACCACTGGCTTCTTTATAGTTCCTTTATCCTTCTTGCTAGGTGGTGTGAAAATCACTAGGGATTTTCCCTTAACTTTTTCTTCTTCCTCTTCCTCATCACCATTGCCCTTTTCTTCATCTTCTCCAAGAACTTGAGTAATCTGTAGAGGTTCCTTGCTCTTGCCTTGGGTTCCTATCTTTTCCTCTAGATCTTCAATCACTTTCTTCCTTTTCTTTTCCTTGGAATCTATCTTGATATTTGTTATGATTCTTGCCTTAGATTCTTCATATTTACCAAAGGGTTATACGTCATTGTGAATTTCTTCTTTCAATAATGCAACAATGTTTGCATTAACCGTGTCATTATAAATATCATAATTAGATGTTGTCAGCCATGCCTTCCTTGGTTTAACTACCTATACATATGTGTTATCTATGTCTACCAAGAAATATACATCATTATAATATTACATTACCAACTCTTCTAGTATGCTCATCATCATTCTCATTCTCTATCTGAATTCTTCAAAATATGTATCCATGATATTTTCAAAATTCTCTCCTAATTGAGTTATATACTCATTGATTTTCCTTATTATAAGTTTTCCTTGTCCCCAAACAATGTTTCCAATTCTATGAAAATACTTCTAAATGTAAAATAAAATACACATAACAAGTGAACTAAATTTACACATTGAATTTTTTGCCTTCCCAATAGATATCAAGTTTTCTAGTAATTCTAGCTTCTACAACTTGGTAAGATCATATTTATGATCTTTCATGACTATCTTCCATGCTTGATCCACTACCATACATGATACATTATTCAATCTACTAGATTGATAGAATTTGTGAGCAATAACTCTCATTGCAAATTCAATCAATGGATTGGGAATATTTGTGATGGACAATCCTCATCCATTCCACTCAACAGTCATGTTTTCTTCAACTTCCTCATGACTTAGACCTTGCATGGACTTCTTCTTATACAGTGTGGGATAATTAGTAACCTGGTGAATCATCTTATTAGTTATTTCAACTGGTACATTTAATAGCCAAAACTTCATGTCATGGATCCTACTCAACAAAACCTTGATCCATTTGATCATGAAATTCATTGGGAACTCTAGGGCATGATTTAACCCTTTCCTCTCAACAATTTTGAATTCCTCCTTCAAAAATCCTTTGTCACACAATTTCTCATAAGATTCTCAAATTTCATAATCTCCTACTTCTCCAATCATGCACATGTAGCAACTTCGCACATCATGTATCATGATTACCTTGGGTGGTATAAAGGATAACACACCCATTGAATCACCTTTCTTTGCAATTTCAAGAATAACATGTAATTTAGGTGCAGCACAAGCATCACTTTCCACCAATTGAATCTGACTAACCTCTACCCCTTGACTCTTTCTTACGGATGATGAAGCTACCATTTTTCTCTTTATTAGGGATGATAAAATTTCTTCCTCTAGATTACTTGATACTACTTAGCTCTTCAATTGATCAATCTTCTTGTCTTAGATTTTCTCTTGAATCATCTTAAATCTCTTTTGTTCTCAAGTCACTCTTTGCTCTCAAATTCTATGTAATGCCTTCAAAATTTGATATATACTCCCTTTTACTAGATTTAAGGTCTCCATTAATGTTGTGTACTCAGGTAGGTGGAAGCCAAATATCTCGATTGACATTGTGTCTTCAAGCTAGGTCTTCACTATAAAGATTGGTCTCTTCCACCTAATTCAACCTATACACCAGTTAGCTTTTGAAGTACTCGGTCCATATTGCAATGCTTGATCAATATAGATAATTTTATTCATGTTCAACACTATTTGTACAAATGATTCTTTTGCATTGGTCCTTTCATAGATCTGTTCTTATGCATCTTTACTTATGCAAATATGAACTTTAGCACACTTTATGTTGGCAACTGATGTAAGATGCATTATTAGATATACAGTTCCATATATACCTTTCTAACTTAGTTTGAGATGGTGTGATTACCTTCTCCATTGAATTGGGTGGTCTCAACTCTATTTGTTCCATTGCTTCTATCTTCTATCTTTTTCTTCCATGTTTGATTCATATCCTTCCTTGTTTGATTAGTATCCACTTTCCCTTTACCCTTGGTGTTGTTGTGATTTATTGTTGGTACTTGAGTTCTGTATTATTTTCTTGAATGTCCAAACTTGTTACATTTGGAACATACATTATTAGGTGCATGGTTCTACATTTGATTAGTCCAGTAGGGTTTTGTCAGTGATCTGCATTCATATGCTCTATGTCCATACTTTTGACAATTGTAACTGTTGATATTTTGGTAGCTTTAGTAGGATAAACCTGTGAGATCAAAGAATAATTAATTAAAATGATATGTATATATACATTATATATAAAATTAAATTTTCAATTATATTAATCATATTGATGAATAGACATGTCTCATGAAGGGACATGTCTCTTCTCTTGGTTTATTCCTCATATAAATACAAGGACGTTGTTATTTGGAAAACATATACCATACATAATGACAGTGCATAGTACACTTGTAGTGATCTTGTTAATTCAACATGGTATAAAAGCCAAGTTGGAGGATGTACAAATATAAAGGGAAAAAATTGGAAGAAAACTCCAGAAATATATTATCTAAATGATGTTCAGACCTAATTTGTTCCTCAAATCACCTTTAGATTAATAGTATTTGATTTGTTGACCAAAGAGAGGACTAGATCCTAATTTTTTTTAAAGTATCACTAATTCAAATTGAATAATGATCTTAACATCATGATCTTGTTTGTCTCTTAAACTTAGGCACAAAAACTTGAATTGTCCTAAATGTTCTTTGTGGACAACCACTATGTGAGCGCTATCTTTCTAAGCCTCTATGTGATATGACCCCAAGATGATTCTAGACCCATACGATGATGCTAATCTTTGAAAGATGAGAGTTCCTAAAACTTTGATGAGAGTCATGTCTTTGTCTTCTGTGAAAATATGCTTTTTAAAATTTCTTCCTTGTTGATTAGCAAAAGATAGTTATTACAAAGAAAGAAAGTACATGATTTGACAAGTAATTAGTTGGACAAATCACAAGGTTGGTGATTGAAAGGTAAGACTTGAGGGAAATTGCTAGTATAGTCAACAACCTCAACATAAGTATTATCAAGTGTAGTAAGAAAATAGAATCCCCAATCCTACACACATCATTAAACCTTAACAAAATCTAGGTGGCAATTGCAATACATGGTTGTTTTTTCTTCAAGCTACTATGAACAATATTTGAAGTTTTCATAGAATTTGTTTACTACATTGGCTTAAATGGGAGGATTTATTTCTATAGCATCTTTTATTTTGTGAAAAATCATTTGGTCGATCATATGTTTTACATATAAATGGACATCATGTTTGACAAGGAGGATAAAGAAATACCATAGATGAGAACTAAGTGCTTGCATGTGGCAAATGAAGTCCACATAGTAGATCATAATAGGAAGTAATACAAAAGAGTCTTGGGTAGTATATTTTTGGAATGTTAGATTGTTTTTGTGTTCATTTGTTAGCAATTTAGGTATAATATGGTTATCCTCCTTTTGGGTTTCTTAAGGGATTCCTAGTTAAGGAGACTTGATGTGAATGGTCGTTATAAGAAATATAGAAGCCCATCTAATGCAACAATGGACAATGGAAGCCTTCAAATAGTGAGAAATGGTAATTTTTCAATCCCTATCACAAGTATAGTAAAAGGGCTTAGAGAAGGTTATCACAATGCTACTATGCAAGGTAACCTAATCACTAGGCTTACCAAGGTCCTCAGCACCAAAACTCACAAATGCACTAAGGGGTCTCTTCAACAAAAAGAGGGATCAAACCCCATAAAGTGGATACAAAGACCAAGGGTGGCCTACAATCACTACTTTGGCCTATTTAGGTTTTATTCTTAAGGACTCAATGGTTCTTTCATTCAAAAACAACCCATAACACCAAAATGCTTCACACCCTATAGATTTGGCTTATAGCCCTTCCTAGAGTGAAAATTGAACATTAGTCTGAATGTTCCCAAATGAGCTGATGGTCAGGGATCCTAATACTCTTTTAGGGTTTACAAAACATGTGTGAACACTAAGGGATGGAAATGCAAGGAAGTTGCAACTATTGCAATATTAGTTCATGATAATAGACATAATTAGGGCTCTAAATACACTACAAATGCTCTTTCTCCTATGCAAAAACAAAAATTAATAATGGAGGCACATGTGGATATGTAAAACAACCTAAATCCAAGTTTTTAAGCTTTAAGGAATCCCCAACCAAAATCTAGGATGACTATTGTAAATTGTTGATTGGTGTACACATAGAGATGCACACTTAGGGTATGGTGGAAAATCTAGCCCTCTGCATTTTTACACTCCTAACCAAGGGGATTCAATTTCCCATGGTGAAATGTGCCTAAAAAATCAGGCCCTATTAGAAACCCTAATTTTAAGCCTTAATTCTAGGCACTGTGAGTAAAAATTGGATATCTTCCACACTAGATCAAATCAAAGAATGAGACCAACTAAAAAAAGAAGAAGACTCAACACTTCAAATTTTGGAATCACTCGCACATGCCCTCACATCTATACATGTTTTTACAACATCCTAAAACACAAAATCTACAGAGAAATGTTGTTTATCTTTATTGATTTTTTCAAAAATTACATTGTTTTTCCTACCACGCACCTATGAGGGTTTATGTAGGGCACTCCCAATGGTTACATGACCTATTTGAACTATTTAGCCATTTGGGAGGTGCAATTACAAGTTTTTGACAACTTTTAAGAAAGTTGCTCAAAAGTTGCATGACAACTTTTAGAGCAACTTTTGCAAAATTTGCAAAATTGCAAATCTAATGAACAAAATTGTTCCTAGGACTATGCTAATGATCCAACATGGATCTAAATCTTAAAAACATGAAAAATCCTAAGATCCTATGAACTTTAGGCCCATAGACCACTTTTGACCCTAGTGAGCCAAGGGTTTATTATTATGCCAATCCTGGAACTAGGCCTTACAACTAGGTGTATGTGCCTAACTAGAACTTCTAAACTAAGTAGAGTGTTTAGGAATCTTAGGTACATTATTTGATGAGTTTAGATTAGGTGCTCCTTCACCACCATCCTACATGGAATTCACTAAATGGAATGATAAAGTGAACATATCCACCACAAACATGAAATATGGTATTTGCCAATAGAAAATATAGAAATCTAAAGAGAATAATATATGGCCAAAGAAATATCATGTCATATTATACCTAATCATACACATGATGACTCTGGAATAAAGGTATGAGGTGTTTCATTAGGAAATGTGAAACACGATTTATTAAAGTGAAACATAATGTCCATTAGAAGGTAGAGGCATCAAACACAAACCCGATGAAGAAAAGTAATAAGGTATGATTTATGAGTTATGTATATTTTATATTCTTTATTATTATGTTTAATAAATATTATATAACATATCATAATTGAGAACATACGAGGCAATTAATTATATATATAGTTCTATGTATAATTATATTTGAATTGTATAAATCAATTCAATATGATATTTAACAATTTGATATAATATTTGTTAAATATAAAGAGATTAATTATAGGAGTATGATAGATATTGAATAATATCAATTTAAGAAATGATTGATATTAGATGAGATCAATATACTATCTTATAAGAAGGGTGAAAGAAATTTAGTGTTATATGTAAAATTAACACACTAGACATGACGAGAGAAATCAAGGATGTTGATAAGTACTTGTTTTCCTTATAATTGTCTATTTATTTATAGTTTCTATCTTATTTGTTATACTATAAAGAGTTATGTGCCTTGATCTTTTCCCTCGAGAATTTTCTTGTAGGAAAATGAAGATTGAGATTTAGAGGGAGTTTGACATGTTATTAGCGGCAACCTTGAAAGAGAAGGAGAAGACTAAGGATGTTATTCAATTAACCTTTTGTGAGCTTGGTGTTATTGATTTAGAGGAGTAAACCACTTTTAGATGGATACTCTTATAAATTGGAGTAGGCAAGATGACTATCATTCATGAATATATCTTGTGATTATGTGACTTAATGGGCATACCCCCTGCATACATCATGAGAAAGTGACAACTTCCAAATGACTATCACTTGTAATTGGAGATGTTGTTGTAAGATGACAATCTTACAATAAATTTTATATCAAACAAATTGAGTATATGGTGAATGTCTTGTATCTCAACATTCTAGGAGACCATACTCAAAGAGTACTTAGTGAATATCATTGATATTCTTGGAGGCCAATACTCTTGATATTAGATGTGATATCAAACCTTATTTTGAGTACTTGGTGAACATCATTGATATTTTGGGGGGCCAATATTCTTGATATCAAATGTGACATCAAACCTTATTTTGAGTACTTGGTGAATATCATTAATATTATGGGAGGCCAATACTCTTGATATCAGATGTGAGTAATTGGTGAATATAATGTATTGTGGGAGACCAATAATCTTGATATTAGATGTGATCTTAAAATCTTCTAAGTACTTGGTAAATATTGAATGTTGATTTTTTGGGAGACCAAGACCCGTGATATCAAATGTAATATCAAAATGGTGGATACCTTGTGATCAAAGATATCATAAAATTTTCCATACTTAATATTACCAATGGTGTAGTATATGTCACATGTTTATCCTCCCTATCTAAGAGGGAGTGTTGATGTTTTGGTAGCTTTAGTAGGATAAACTTGTGAGATCAAAGAATAATTAATTAAAATTATATATATATATATATATATATATATATATATATATATATATATATATATATATATATGTTGGAATACTTCAGAATAACTAAGAGAGTGGGTGAATCAATTATCCAAGGTCTAGATGTATAAATAAAACTTTTCACAACTTAGTGAACCCATAGAACATTTATACTCATGCATGCATCCATAAGATTATGCAATCACTAAAAACTTGTAGGTTACTATCAAATCAATTTGCAGAAATGTAAAGTATGAAACATAACAAATTCATCAACACACTCGAAACAATGATTTATGTGGAAACCCAATTTGGTTAAACCACCAGTAACATGCTACTCTTTTCACTCTTCTAAAGTGATGCCCTATGAAAGGCCAACCCTGTTAAAGGTTAGAATACACACGGTTGAATGTGACGTTGTTGAAGGATTTCAATCACCTTGTTAGAAGTGAGCCTTGTTAGAGGATTTTAGACCATTAACTTGGAATGTCACCTGGTTAAAGGATTTACAAATGACTGTTAGATCAACCTTAACCCAAAGGATTTACCTTTGACTAATACAATTGTTAGAGAGTAACAATAAGGCTTTGATCTGATACAACTTACAACTTCACTTGAAAATTACAGATCTCCATTCAGTCCTCAATTCTTCTTGGCCTTTATACTTTGTAGCTCTGATAGCTTGTTCACCCTTCAAGCATTCATCTCATTAAGCTTTCTTGCTTAACATGCCATTGTAGACTCTTCTCTTAGGTCACTTGATGAAGCAAAACCCTTGACTCTTGTCTCCCTTAGGTTCTCCTACATGACAACCTTACTTCATGACTATCCATTCCTATAAATAGGAAATAAAGATATTTTGCCACTCATTCTTCATCAACCAATTTAGGGTTTAGATGGATTAGGTAGGATACAATGTATCTACCCCATATCTCATATCTCTTCTAGAAACTTCTAAAATCCACTTTGAATTTTCCTAAAAATAGTTTACCTTGAATTCTGTACCACCAGCTCATCAACTTTATCTTCCACTTGGTTCACACAATCCAAGAAAACAAACTTGTCAGCTTAGAATCATCAAATCCATAATCTTTTAAATAATGCAATAGCTCAACATTATCAATCTTCTAATGTCAACACATACTAGTTTCTTGGTATCCACTATGTAATTACTTAGCATGAACTAAAGTTTATTGGTGCTTGGCATCAACTAAAGTTTACTCAGTATTCACTATTCTACTTGGCATACACTAGAATGAACTTTTACTTGGCTCCAACTAATTTTTCTACTCGGCTTGCACTGTCTTTGCTCGACACCTACTATCCACTCGGTCAAGCTTGGTAGACAAACTTCATGTAACTTCGTTCTTCTAATCTTTCTAAGTGCAATCAGCCTTTGTAACCTTAAGTAGATTATCAATACATCATTTCATCACTTTTTTAACTGATCCTTTTGCTTCATTACATAATCATAGCTCAACCTTTCCTCTAGGTGCCATTGTTACATCTTTTGATCAAATCCTCCTCATCAATCAAATGAGTGATAGTACTTAAATCTTATGAGTAGTTGTCTTACAAGTAAATAGTAGGTTTGACATTAGTGACAAAGCAATGATTGAAACACATAGTCTTCTTCAACAATCTCCTTCTTTCAATCTAGTTCAATAATCTCTCTCAACAATGATCTTTTCAATCTAATTTCAACATTATATATAATTAAATTTTTAATTATATTAATTATATTTATGAATAGACATGTCCCGTGAAGGGAAATGTCTCTTCTCTTGGTTTATTCCTCATATAAATACAAGGACATTGTAATTTGGAAAACATATACCATACATAATGGTAGTGCTTAATACACTTGTAGTGATCCTGTTAATTCAATAGTAACAATAGCCTTCAAACCTAGGTGTAGTAGATTCATTCTTCATTATTGACCTACACTCATGTATTTGATGTCTTGATTCTTGTAGTAAAAATAATAACCAGTAAACCTAGGTTATAGGATTTTGCATACCATTTTTTCTTTGGAAGATGTTTTTAGTATGACAACTTTTTCCAAAGTGATAAAATTTTGGTTTTCCCTTTGACTTTATATTTCTTATATCTCCATTCCTAGATGATTCTCCTTGCTCGGTAGATGAATGTCCTGATCCAAAAGTGCTTCCAAATGATCTCATTATTTATCCAAAGTATTTCATTGCTTCATTTGGCTTGTTGAATCTTTCCACATATTCTTTTTCAATTTTTAGTTCATTCTTCAATAGATCCCTTTGTACTATCAAATGTGTTATTTCCACATCCTTTATGTTCAACTCTTTATTTGCAAGCATTAATTGATTCATCATGCCAAGTTGAGTGTTTGTGAGATTTTGTACATCAATTATAATTTATTCAAGTTTAGCTATCATTATCCTTTTGTCTTCCTTAGTGAAAACCTTCTCTTCCTCAACTTTCTTCTCTTTCTTAGTCGCTTCACATAACCTTAATGATTGAATATATTGTTTCAAATAGTCCTTCAATTCCAACTTCTTCATAAGAAATTGTTTATCTTGAATAGCCAATTCTTTTCTTCTTTTTAGGAATTTCTTCAGATCTTGTCTTGTTGTCTCAAGTTTTTGCAGTATGAGTTGGATGTCAATCACCTGCTTGTCAATAGTTTTATCCGATCTATAAGCCTTCATTTCCAAAAGCTAAACTTCAAGTTGTTAAGTCTCTCCAAGAGAAATTAGCTCTAATGCCAATTATTTTAAGTCTTAATTGGATACTAAGATATTGAGAGAGGGGTGGTAATCAAGTTTTGTATCACTTTAACCTTTTTGACAATTCTATAATGCATTCACCACATTTACCATCTCATATACTATTTCTTACGTATCCATAACTTATGAAATCAAACTATAATAGCATATAGATCTAATCTATCAATCACATGCATGAAAAAGTAATCACATGACACAGAGATTTTGGTTACCTAGAAACACTTCAATATGAAGGTAAAACTGGGGTGGGGATGACACCCATAAATCTTCGCTACTGTAATAATAAAGTTAACTTGTTAGGGTTATAATGTTTGACCATATCCAATGATGTACCTTATGAGGGGTCTTCCCTATTAAAAGAATTTGAGACTATTAGATCTGACCCTGTTAGAGGATTTCACACTTGTAAAAAAGTAAGGACTCTGTTAGGAGATTTACAAAGATCTATTAAGACCATTCTGTTAAGAGATTTACCCTAACTGAATCTATTAAAATTGATTTAGTACCCAATCCTGAGTTTTCTCTGATAAGCTGATGTTTGATCTCCTTTTTAAATTTGGTCTGATCTCTTGATCTAATATGGCTCCTTTGTCCTTCACTGCTTGGCTAGGTTGGTGTCTCTATTTTGGAATAACAAAAATATTTGCCTCTTCTACAATATTTTCACATTCACACATGAGTCATATGAATAGCCTATTTTCTCCTTCATATTACCATACACCTTACCATACCATTTGAAACTATGTCAAGTTCTGCTCTGTTTAAAGATTTCATAAAGAGTTTTTTAGATGCTTCTATATTTTGCCTATTGATCTTATTCATTTATCACAAAACATAGGGATCTATGATCCACATCATAAAATGTGTAAAACTCACTATAAAAACCTCTACAAATATTAAATATCATGCCCATGTCAACTTGAAATGGTTTACCTCAAAGTTTCTATCATTCCTAACTTGACTGTAAATTTTGCATTGCTCGACACTTATTGTTTTTGACACTTGACACTCACTATATATGCTACTGACACTCAGTCTCTATTATGTTCAATATCTTCTATTGCAACTAAACTTCAACATACTTAAACTTCTCAATTAACATTAGACTCAGCTTACATCAAAATACTCTATGACCATAAAATCCCTTAGCTCCTATAGAGCTTGGTATATACAAGTCTTTCTCATGACTTAGCCTATATAGAGTAGCTTAGTCACAGCGATGAAAATTTAACTCTACCTAGTAAATGACTAAGTGTTTGACACTAACAGAAAACAACAATTAGAGAGATTAACAGGGGTGAATCAGAATCTTAAATTTTTACTTGCAAAAACAAATTACCAATTTCAGACCTAATTCATCTCATATCTGTCATTAAAACTGTAATGCTAAAATGTAAATGAAGGCATCACGTCCATGAAAAGATTCAACACATAATAAAAATGATTTGGTTACCTAAAAATACTTCAATGTGAAGGTAAAACTTGGGTGGGGATGAAATCCACAAATCTTCACTATTGCAACTATAAAGTTAACCTATTGGGGTTACAATGTTTGATCATAATAGATGATCTACCCCTTGAGGGGTATGACCTGTTGAAAGCTTTAAGACTATTAGGTCTTACCTTGTTAAAGGATTTTACACTTACAATCAAGTAAGGACTCTATTAGGAGATTCTAAATAGGTATGATAGGATCGCTATGTTAGGATATTTTCCCTGACTCAACCTATTAAAACTAATTCAGTACTTGACCCTCGGTTTGCTCTGAAAGTTGATTTTAGATATCCTCTATTCAATTTCTTAATCTAATCTCTTAACTTGATATCTCCATTATATCCTTCACTTCTTGGATTTCTCTATTTGTTCTCCTTCCATACTTAGTCTTTATTGCTCTATTCTATCCTTGATTGCTCCTTCACTTGTGCATCCACCCATTCATTCACACACTCTTATGATCCTAGGGCTAGAACCCTCTTTAAATAGATTATCTTTGAAAGTTTTAGATCATAATGAATGGTTCATAATTCATTCATTTTTCCATTTCCATTCTAATTTCTTAATTGGTTGATCTTCTTTCCTCGGGATCAATACCTTCTATAGGGACACACAAACTCCATCTTAATTGTCTCTACAATCATTATATGTTGTATAGAAGTCTGCCAAAAATCATTTACATAGGTGTTTGTGTGATCAAAAATTCATATGAAAAAATTCTTTTTCTTGACATATGAATGTTCTAATGATCGATCATAACTAACATTAATGTTGGCACTTGACTTCTACACACTTGATCTTCTTTGTTTACTTTGTTAAAATTGTCTTACAATTTACTCAATCTCAACTATATAAGCTTGGTTTATATATGTGCTTAGTCTCTACTCACTAGTACATTTGGGTTCATTTTTTGACCTTTATTGGTCAAATTTTCAACCCAGTTTTTGACCAAATTTTGACCAAATTTGACCAACCCATTGGTCGATATTTTTCTGGTCAAAATTTTGACCAACTCACTGGTTGGTCAAAATTTTGACCAATCTATTGGTTAAAAACCTTCCAAAATCATTGTCTAAGTTCAATTAGGAATTGATCAAAATTTCGACCAATGAAGGTCAAAATTTTGACCAACAAAGGTAGAAAAAAAATTAGGCGTTGGTGGGAATTTCAACCAACAAAGGTAGAAAAAAATTTAGTCGTTGGTGGAAATTTCAACCAACAAAGGTAGGAAAATTTTTAGGCATTGGTAGAAATTTCAACCAATGAAGGTGGAAATTTCGACCAACCAAGGTAGGAAAAATTTTAGGTGTTGGTGGAAATTTTGACCAACGAAGGTGGAAATTTCGACCAACAAAGGTAGGAAAAATTTTAAGCGTTGGTGGAAATTTGACCAATGAAGGTGGAAATTTTGACCAAAAAAGGTAGAAAAAAATTTAGGCGTTGGTGGAAATTTCGACCAATGAAGGTGGAAATTTCCACCAACGGCTAGGTGTAAATTTTTTTCAGGCATTCTATAAAACAATTCACATGCCTTGTGTATGATATGACATTTGCATACATCTTACACTCTCTCATCCGACTGATGATGGATTATGTAGAGTGAAACCATGATTCTAAAAAACACACACAATCAAATCCAAAATGAACTTGCACTACAAATGGATTGTGGAAATCTAATATTGTTAATTTTGCATGCATGTCTACCAGGACAAATATATGTTAAAGTTGTGATTGTCTTGGTAGACATGCATGCAATTTTACCAATATCAGATTTCCACAATCCATTTGTAGTGCAAGTTCATTTTGGATTTGATTGTGTGTTTTTTAGCATCATGGTTTCAGATCATACTATGTAATCCATATCAACCGGATGAGAGAGTGCAGGATTGTAATGATCCCATCTTTTGGCCTCCACGTTCTTTTAGCAGTTGACCAAGTGTGTGTGTGTTAGCCTTGTTCTACATGGTACCGAGGGCTAACGAAGGGTTTAATGGGATCCTGGAGTGTTTTGGCCTAGTCATTTCCAATTTGGGCCAAAATGAAGTTGATTTACTCAGTTTCAGGCATACTTACTATTTTTAGTAAGTCGGCAGGACACAGTGTAGGTCAATTTTGGTGATTGGATTCAATACTCCTCGGCGAGAACTTTCCGATGAGCTATCACTCGCATTATTCGGAGTCTGATTGCTAATACATTTTAATACCTGAAGTTTTATTAAAGTAACGTCTAATTTAATTGTAAAATATTAAAGTGTTACTTTAATATTTATTTTATGGTGATGTGTACCCAAGGGAGACATAAGGGGTATTTTAATATATGTTTTATATATTACACATC
This sequence comes from Cupressus sempervirens, assembly GCA_028749045.1. Classification (NCBI taxonomy): domain Eukaryota; kingdom Viridiplantae; phylum Streptophyta; class Pinopsida; order Cupressales; family Cupressaceae; genus Cupressus; species Cupressus sempervirens. Next base: position 98,349,198 of record CM053784.1, read on the forward strand.
TTTTATCCCACATTGCCCATATGAGTTGAGCGGACCCTTGGAAATAGAATAAAAGGAAGCATTTGTGGCTTCATTAGGCAGGTTGAATATGAGAAGAAATTGGTGTGTGAGTTGCAGCTTTGTTCTTGGCATTTGAGGATGTCTATCCTCTCTTGTAACATTCTAGACGTCATTCCCTTGGGGTTTGGCCTTTGGAATTCTTTCTTATTGGCTTTAGTATTAGGCAGTTTAGTTGCATTTCCGGCTACAGGCAGATTTGATATTTTGCTCATATCTTCTTCACTACTTGTCCGACGCTTATGCCGCTTGGAGGGAATGGTATTATGAAGGTAGTGGACTGATTGGAGGACAAAGTATTGTAGCAGCAAGTTCATAAGCATGGGCTGGAGTATTATGACAATATTGCTGAAGTAATTAGTGAGTTGATAAATCTGCCATGTATTTGGTTTTATGAATTCTGAAAATAACATTTTATTAGCAGCAGTTCATTTCCACTTTGCATATTGTTGTAGTTTCTCTCTTGTTTATGTTGTATGATACCAATTCCATGCACGAAACACAACAAACAAATAAACGTTTGATTTCCAGAGTTATAAGGGGTTTTAAGAGGTTGCATGCAAACTGTTTGACAAAATTCATTTCAGCAAATTGGTTTAGTTTTATGGGACATCCAGGGGTGTCCATTACAGTGGTATCTATGGAGCCGCCTTCTGGTGACATCCAAACTTATACTTCATCAACACAAGTTTTGGGAGCTAACTTGCAGGACATGTGGTTAGTCCTAATGATGTTCATTTTTAGTTTGTTTAACTTCCATATGGATATCACATATTATGATCCAGGTGGAGGTTGGAGGCCATTATGTTACTTAATTGCTTGAGAACAAGCAATTTCAAGGAGGGTGGATTTGTAATGATCCCATCTTTTGGCCTTCACGTTCTCCAAAGTCGAAGTGGAGGATAAGAAGAAATTAAATTAATTTCTTATAAAGTCATTCAATTAAAATTAAAAGGTGACTTTATATTTAATTAATTTAATTAATTATTGTATTACAAAGGAGATGCGTCTAGAGTGTGTATTAATTATTGAAAAGGTGGAAGCCTCTAGAAGCACAATTAATTATTGCAAGAGAGGAGTTTCTAGAGAGTGCATTAATTATTGGAAGGGGGAAGCTTTTAGCACTTGCAATTAATTAATGTTTTAGTTCTTTCTACAAGGGTGAAGGAATAGGATAAATAGGCGTGAGAGTCTCATTGTTTAGCATGGGATTATTGTATTGGATGATTATACCTTGCATTGATAATAACTTGGATGTGTGAATCACATATCTTTCTTGGCATTAGAGGACGTTCATCCTCTCTTGTAACATTCTAGACATCATTCCCTTAGGGTTTGGCCTTTGGAATACATCTCTTTGTACTTGATTGCAACATTTTTAGAATTAATATAATTTCAGCCTTGGTTCAACTTTTGGGCATTCTTGGGTGCCCATTACAAGGATGCATGCAAAATGTCATATCATATGCAAGGCATGTGAACTATTTTACATAATGCCTGAAAAACATCGATAGTAACTAATATGAAGAATATATAATTAGTCATATGATTGAGACAAATCATGTACATTGTATGAAGGCAGTCCATGTTTGACAGGGCCCACCGAAAGATAAAACATATGATAAAAAGACTTATTTTCATGTTTTGAACATATGGAGTACTTAGTTGCTATTCTCCTAAAGCTACATGCCAGAATTAGAAAAAATAGACTTGTCTTTGGAGTTGAATCTACTTCTGCTGCACACTGATTTTTAAAAGTTGCTGGAATAGGCATATCTATTTAGCTTATTCCTTCACACATATCTTTTAGCTCGTTGCTTTGTAGTCTTTTAGTCTTTATTTTTGGTTTTTCTAGTGTTTTAGTATGGGCAACACCAAAATTGTGTTTTCTCAAAAAAAAATGCAAAACTCAATGCTTCTCACGTTGGAGGATCTTGCTATGGACATAGAATTCCCAAAAATGGAGGAACTAAACTAGCACCCAAGCAGGATTTGAATCTTAATAGAAAGAACAACACCACTATTGTATCACAACATGCCAATGTGGGCTTTTTTTTAAAAGGTTTCGGCTGGGACAGATAAGGCCAATTTTTGTGTGTGAAATCAACATACTATGGCTTGAATTCTAGCTCTTAATTTGCTATTTATTAATGTATTATCAATCGTACACACAAATCAGGTTGACCAATAAGGTAATTTTTACATTATGCCGTAGCAGGATTTAGTTGCATAGTTTTTTGAATCAAAGTTGTTGACCCATAATTCATTAAATGTGGATCATGGAAAACCATCTTGTGGGCATGAATGGTCCACTTGTCACTTTTCAATTCAAGCAATGCTCTAAGGGGTAAGCATCAAGACTTCCAAAGAAGTGACTTATCTTGGAACTACTCCAACTAAGAATCATTAGCATTGTACAAGGATGGGTGACAAGCATTTTGGTAATTCTTTATGTCTTGTTAGATAAAGATGTAATCATGTTTAGCAAACAGAAATCCAAAACTAGTAACATACATTTCAAAAACCAAAAATTTCACGTGACGGGATTAAAAGGATCACTAATTTTAGTATCCCAATGTTTTTAAGTTCCATTCCATTAGAAGTGAGCTATTTGTGCATAGTAAACAACATTGCCCTACCTCGGAGAATTGTTTCAATATTATGATACATGTAAACACTAGATCCATTGTGACACATATTTGAGGGAAATGAGAATAATTTAAGATACAAGGTAGATAAATAGTCATTACCAAAAATCTATATTAAATTGGTTTTGTACGAGAAACCATGCTATCAATTCACTCCCTAATATGTCCAGTTGGTGTACCTAGCAAAGGAGCTAGCTATTAACACATCACAAATTGCAGTTTCCCAATCATGTGTAAAAAGAATGAGATGATTAGAGGTATGAGAATAAGATAATACTATCGCAATGCAATTTTAATAGGTGTTGTGAGACATGAAGTGAAGATATCAGCTAGAAATTCAGGACTCTTAGGAAGAATCTCATTTACTCCACAAGCTGCAAGTAATATACAATCCTTCATTGTGGCTGTAAAAGAAATACCAGAACCCAAGTCTTGATGTTGTACATCAACCAAAGACACTGTCAAGAAATATATTATATATACTGAAACAAATGATTAACTTATAAAGGGGCATATGTATTTGTTTGGATTAATCATAGAAGATTCCATGCACTTCACAATTTATTGAGTAAAACTTATATGCAAAAAAACATTCACAATCATACTAGTAGTAGAATGATCAAAGACATAAATTAAGGGTGTCCCAAACCATGATTCTAATTCATAAACTGATAGGGGAATGTATTGTGTGTAATCCTGCACTAAAAAAAAAAAGCCTTCAGCCACCTAACAAGATTATAAGAGATATAGAATTATGTTCTACTAAGCACTTAACATTAAATGTAACCTTGTTAAATAGCCATGATACCAACATTCCAAGATGATATGCTCTTAGTATCCCAACGATTATTGAAAATCATAGAGGAGTCAAGTAACAATGGATCTCATATTTAATTTGCATAAAATAGGAAGGACAAGAAAAATTTCAATAGTTTTCTTCAAATCTTAAATTACACCAAACAAATTTTCATAAAATGCCAAGCAACCCCACTAATTTAATATCAACATTTTCTCAGCAAAAACCCAGAAAAGGTTACCTTTGCATTCCTTATTCATGATTCTAATAACATAAAGTAGTCTTGTCATTGGCAGGTATAAACTAAAGTCTAAAGGATACAATGTTGAAGCAGCTTCAAAAAGATCGTCTGAAGGACATGATATGCTCAGGCTGAAGGAGCTTTGAGATTCATTACCACAGTCAAGAATGGGCTCATATTCAATCTTCTAAAGATTGAAGATGAGCCCATTCCTAAGTGTAGTAATGAATCTATAACCTTGACACCCATCTCATTGTAGACTTGCACACAGGCTTTAGAATACTGATGACACAATTCATTTGTCCATACTATTGGAGCAAAAATACTACTGTAGAATCCAAAAAAGTTAAGCCAAATGGGTAGATTACAGAATCATGAAATTGTGAACCGTTACACACACACAAGAAGAATAGTACCTTGAAGCACTACTAATCAAATCTTCATTAATAAGTGGGCAACTTAAAAAAATCAAGCATGTTGACTCTGAGAGGTCCTGATTAAAGAGGGCTACTAAATTGCATCCTGGGTGAGCCAAAGCAATAAATATATTAGATGGAGAATATCCAACATTTACATATAGAGCAGTTGCAACACCAAATTCCATATCAAACACATGAATAAACTATTGAAATGCTAAAAAGTATATGACCTCATCTCTATGGTAATCATATTATGGTTTTGCTGCTATTTGGAGGACAATAAGACTAAGTCAATGTTAACATATTATAAAGTTGCTTTAGGAACAATGTGCAAATTTTAAAATTTATACAACTATACCTCAAAAACCTATTCATATGTCTTTTGTTTGATACAAATGAACCTTAATGGTCATCAAAGTCAATTTGAACATCCTAAAATGAAATACTCCTAGCTAAACTTGGTAATAGACCAACATCTTACAAACTTCATTCATCCACAATCAACTGATAAAAGATTAATCTTTGGTCACAAGTTGAATCGAGACATGTCAAGCATAAGCACTTCATAGAAAGGTTTAAACATTAACTTTTGCATGAAGAAAAATGAGGGTTTTCACAACTTAAAGTTACTCTAACATAGATTATGACCTACACTAAAAATGTTCATCTTGCACCATTGATGTTTGAGTAAGACATTGTCAGGAGTTTTTGATTACAAAAAATAGAAAACATAACATTATATTCATTCAAGGGAGTAGATAAGAAAGATCAAGAAGGAACAACTCCTACACTTTATTGAGCTAAAGGGAACTTGTTGCTATAATACTTAGAAAAATGAGTTACAATGCATTTCTCTTCTACATGCGAAAGAGAGAAGAAAGAACTAAAAAAGAAAGAGACCCATGCTGCCCTTTGTATGCTGAAAATGCTTATAGTTGGGCCCCTGATTATCTCCTTCTGAATAATCTATCATCTCCCCTAATTTGTGTTTGTAGGTGCGGCTCGAAAATGGATACCTGCCTTTAGAAAATTTGATTAAATCAGAAAAATTTGACTCTTTGTCCTGACAAAGCAAGAACTAACTCTGCCACACCCATAACCTTTTATTGAAATTTCAAATTATAACTACATCCCGCCTTTGAAAATGGCAAAAATATCTAGCACTGACCATGGTATTTCAATCCTACTACTCATCACACATTGTCATGAATGTGTTTGTGGGATCTGTTGTCTTTTTTGATCGTCAGTTGATCTTAAAGTCAATATTTCCTCCCTTGCATGTATATATTTCATTGAAAGCTGCCAAGAAATTTATATTGTGTTAGCTCATCTTGTCAGAGAAGATAGTTGACTATAAGTATTCTGAATACCTTTGCAAAATTCTTCTAAACTTTAGGCGGCTTGGACAAAGCCGTATCACCATTCTTAGAAAAGAATCTCACGCATGTCAAATTTTTTCTGGCCTATTTGAAGGTTAGTTTTCAAATTTAAGTACTTTGTCAACCAAAACTATTTTTTGAACTCTTGATCTATATGGGGCTCATTTTGTTTCCTAACAGCAAATACGTGATTGATAAAATTGTATAATATTTATGGTGTTGATCATTTAATCATCTTTATAGTTTTTTGTAGGTCAAACTACTAGAACACCAATTTCTATTCTTGTGTCAAATACGTATCAAGGAGGACATGTCAGTAATTGGAAACAAATGTAGAAGGGCTTTTCTTTGCATATGATATTCAAAAAAATATCTATCACCAAAGAATGTAATTTTTATTCTCAACAGATGTTGTGTATTCTGAATATATAATAATGCAGTGCACTCAAATTGTAGTTGTTTTAGTCATTGAACTAATTTGGAGTTTCAATATCAAATGGGTTATTTTTTATTTTATTTCTTGTGAATAAATATTGTTTTAAATTTAGTAAAAAAGAAAACAAGACATATATGGGCATTCAACTGCATTTGTGAACATCAAAGATAATGCACGCTTGGATCTCTAGTGATTGATAAGGAACTCATTAGTATTGACTAGCACAGGTACTTATGCTAATAGTGCATCGTACCATGTCATTAAGAATTTTGGCCTTGTCTTAAGACTTTCTTATGGGTTCCTCCAATATAGATGGGATGATCCAAGTGTTCCATCCCTCTCAAGGTTCAAGTATTACCGAAAGATAGCAAAAATTACATAATATGAGGATGGTAGTACCATGTAACTGGACACATGTGACTTGTTTCCAAGACGTTAAAGCTTAATGAGCAGTAGCGTGGCAAAGAAATCTAAAGCTGTTATAAAAATTTGAGATGACACCTTTTGCTCTTAAATCTGAAACCATATTTAAATCTTCCTATAAATCAATCCTCTTTTCAAAAGGTTGACATGGCACAACAAGCAGACAAGTAGCCAGCTGACGTAGACAGACAACCAACTCAATTAGCCAAGCAAGCAGCTTAACCAAAAAT